>CAJQZN010039691.1:0-36078 GCA_907164685.1 Colias eurytheme | reverse complement strand
AGAAATAACACAATAAATCATTTAAATTTGAATTTGAATAATTTATCATAATGTTACTTCAAATTCAAAAGTTAGCTTTTGTAATTATCAATAATTGACGAACTTACATTAGAATAATATCTAGTACTAGCTGCGCTCCGCGGTTTCACCCGCGTGGCTCCGCTCCTGTTGGCCAAAGCGTGATGATATAATCCTCGATGAATGGGCTATCTACCCTTAGTTCCTGAGATTAGCGCGTTCAAACAAACAAACTCTTCAGCTTTATAATAGTATAGATAGTACCTACGTGAATAGTATTATCACAGACTAATAATAATATACTACGTATACAAGTATTATAATATTATCTGTGATACCTATATAGCGCTACCACTGATACAAAAATAAATATATAGCATAGTGTATAGAGAACTTATTCTATGTAGGTACATAGTTACTACGCACTACTGTTACCCATTTGTTTACAATTCGTCTTGTTTATACTTTATTTACAAAAATAAAGCCAAATGTTACCATAACAATAATTATTATTACCATTTATTCATCATTTAAACATGTAAATAGGATTATACCCACGTGTTGTGAATATTATTATAGGCAATGTAATTATTAAATTGTAAAGTTTGATCACGTATTTACAGGACGGAAATGTAGATGGAGCAATTTTTCCTTATGAATAATGAAGCGTGGAAATTTAATGGATTTTTGAGAGTAAATTGAGTAGAACTTTCTATAATATATAGATCATAAACTTATGGTACACGTTTTTTGAGTATGAATAGCGATTTTCTGTACCTAGAGATCAGAAGCTGAAAATCACTTTAAATTAACGAAAGTACCTTTACCTATTTACTCATTTTGATGAACGGAATATAAATTTCTTCAATTTTCTGTGTTTTGATACTTTTTTATCTTCTCCAAAAGAATAATTATAAAATAATTACAATTTAAATAAAATTAATTGCGTCTTTCGTTATAATCTGTGAAAAGTATATAATTTTTCTGTCCCAATATTTTCCCTATTAGACTTATTAATTCTATATCCGTATTTATTATTATGTATTCCTTAAGTATACAACCTATACGATTGAAATAGCCACAGTTATATAATATTTATTTATATTTTCCACAGATATGCAATCACGTACCAACAAATGTGTAATTCATATCGCGTTCTCATCAAGGATTATGGGAAATAATGCGAAGGTTCGCGTTATGCAATAAGGTACCATCCATTATTAGAAAGAAACCGTTTTCTCTATGGAAACTACTTTTGGAACCGGTGGTAAGTAAATTCTTTGTATGGGCGCTCTTTAGAGTTTAAAATACTGCATATTAATATTTTAAATAGTTACAGCATTTGATCCAATATTTTAAAAGCAATATATGATATCTACGCATATTATACAACAGTTACTTTCTTTAAGATTGAAGTAATTTTACGTTTTCATAAATAAGAGTGAAGTGTGAATACAAAGAACACTGTAATATACTAGAAAATAAATATTACGTTATTTGTTATAAACATAAAGCTTGAAGGGTGTGTAATAAGTAGCGAGGTTTGTATGAGGACAAGTTATTTCTGAAGAAAAGTTTTTCCGTCTAACTGATATTATATTTGCATACTGTTATATGCTTAATGTTATATTTACCCGCAATGCTCTGCTTTTATTGCTTTAGCGTGATAATATATAGCTTTCCTCAATAAATAGGTTATCTAACACTGAAATAATTTTTTAAATTGGACCAGCAGTTCCTGAGATTAGCGCGTTCAAGCAAACAAGCTCTTCAGCTTTATTATATTAGTATAGATTTATTACCTACCATAACAAGATGTTAGTAATTCCCACAGCAAGACATAATGGATTCGGGCTAAGCAAACGTGATTAAAATCTATTAATTTGATAACTCGTTAGCTTTAATGATAACGCTGGTTTATCTATATTTCCTTATGGCAAAGATGTAAGGGGAGATGCGTTAAATGTTATAATTATGTTAATTATCAAATTACCTTATGTTTAAACATAATTAGTTTAACTCTCTGATCATCGGAATAAGGTATTGTTTAAGAGGAAATTTCTTACACAGTATCGTGTATGCTTTCGAATAATATACTTAGGTACATACCTAATATGATTTATTGGTGAGCAGGCATGATAGAAAAAAAGCCAACTCCAGTTGGCTGAGATACTACAGTACTTATTGCACAAGTATCCAATGCTTCAAATACTGGACGTCTACCCATAATCGTTCTAATACTCATCGTAGAAAGATATGACTAATCGTTGAGACATTATCTGCAGGATCGATGACCTTTATATGCCCTCTAAGGCCAAGGGATGCTCCAATACTACCATCTTCCAAACTTGCCTATTATATGATTACGTACAAGTTAACCTTGCACAAGGCATTGTCAAAGTAAGCCATTTTTATTCAATATTTATTTACATTTCAAATTTTCATTAGCATAATTTAGCGAAGGACATTAAAATCCTCGGAATTCCGCTTCCGAGTCCACCAATTAAGATGTTATATCATAGTATTGCCTCATGCCAATACGAATGATTTTAAATCGTGGTATAGTGACATTGGCCTTAAATAGAATTGATCAAAGTATTTTATTAAATCTTGCATGTGATGCAATAATGTATCTGGTTTTAGAGGCGAGGAGATTTTTATTCGAAGGTTGTTAAATCAGGCTTTATGAATAGCCACTTGATTATTAAATACTTGTTACATAATTGGACGTCGCTGGACTAGTCGCCTGTATATATAGTTATAACTGGTACATAGTGCACTGGAATCAATTAAAAACTTGATAGTTGATACGTGTATTTACTATGGGAAATCTCATCTTTTAATTCTAGATTTTTTAATGAAAGAAGTCACAGATTCTTTGTTTGCACAATAAAAGAATATCTATAAGATTATTACTCTCTCGAGATATAAGAATATATTTTTTTTGTTTGTATGTAATAATGTATGTAATTATTATATTGCAATAAATATTTATTATCTAGGATTTTAGTAGAAACTTGGAATACCCGTAAGTATATAGTAATCAACTGGGCGGTTTCACCCGCGTAAAAGAGTTTTTTCTTTCAAATCAAAATCGGTCCAGCCATTCCAAAGATTATTCAGCACAAACAGATCGATAGACAGACAAAATTGTAAAAATTAATACTTTGGTATATGCAATGGCGTGTACACATCCATATACATTTAGTTAAAAGTAGTTATTTACTTAATACAAGCAGACATTCTAATTTTATTATTGGTATAGATAACCTAAATTATTATGACCCAATTTAATTGCGTTGCTTTTCAATCGATTTTATTTTTAGTTTCTGATGGTGATAATTGAAGTGTATTCTTCAAAATTATGTAACTCTCATTGGAAATACATATACAGTATATATGTATCAGAAATTATAAATTTCACGTAAATATTTACTAACTAGCGTACTATTTTAGTAATTTTAATGCAACCTCGAATTTTTATTCAGACTAAAATTACAAAATATCAAAATAAATACGAAATTATACCAACCAATTGCGTAAAAAATAAATTCTATATATTGAATATCAATATTTATTTTGTTTATTTATTATCATGCTTCACTCTAGCATAACGCCTACCTGCGCAGACGCATGCTCGTATCCTTGTCCTTAAACTTGCTACTTCATTTCGTAACTTCACCCGTATCTAACGTTAAATATATTTTTAATAAAATCGATTGAAATATATTTTTGTATCTGTGGTGTTGTGTTCTGTGGTGCGGTTTGTGATTTGTGTTTTTATATAGGTTTGTTATGTTTTATATTAACTACATAGTTATAAGTATTATTTGAATTTTTTTTAGATAAAATGAAGGTAGAGGGCATCGCACTTTAAATATGTTAGATTTTATTTTTAATTAACATTTAATAAAAAAATATACTAATATGAAGTTAAATCAAAATAAAAAGATTAATTGGAAAATTAGAAACTCTTTTTCATGCAAAAGCGTTTAAAAATCTGCTTGATTAAATAAATGTTTGGGTTTCATTGATAAAATCTATAAAATATAACAAAGTTTCTTAGTTCGAATAGCTCACGCATTTTTCCTAATTATTATTTTTAACCAACCTCTTCCATTTTCAAAAAAGGAGGAGGTTCTCAATTCGGCCGGTATAATTTTTATTCAACAGTTGGGTAAAAAAAACTCTTATTTCTCTCAAATTTATACGAAATAAGCTTTATTTTCTAACAGTAATTTATAATACAAATACGTGAAAGAACAAACATCCATCCATCCATCCTCACAAATTTTCGCATTTATAATATTAGTATGATATATCGGTACTATAAGTATACCTATAATACTAGGTTTCCGCTCGCGGCGTCGCACGCGCAGTCAAAGAAAAAACCCGCATAGTTCCCGTTCCCGTGGGATTTCCGGGATTGCGTCAATTTCCCGGGATATAAAGTAGCCTATGTCCTTTCTCGGGTATAAAATATATCACCAAACAACAAAATATCTCCATACCAAATTTCATGAAAATTGGTTCAGTAGTTTAGGCGTGATTGAGTAACAGACAGACAGAAAGAGTTACTTTCGCATTTATAATATTAGTATGGATATTTTATTATTTTGGGTCATTAACCGACGTCACCAAAACGACGGAAGATTTGGATTTCGAAGCGTAGATATTTTTTTGTTTTTGAGTTTTCCTTATTCTGACTTGTTGCATATTTTGACCTTCCATTTTCTCATTTTTGCATACTTACGTTTTAAAAACAGCGTTTTTTATTAACACTAGCTGACCAGTTTTCTGCCAGAACAGCCTTATAACCTAATGGTTATAAAAATGTACCTATTTATTTTCATACGGTCTACCGAAATATGAAACAAAATTTTTCATAAAAAAGGTTCGTTTCGTTTTCATTACAAATTACAAAATTACCATGACAGGACAGTTTTATAAAAATACTTAGAATGAATACGAGCACACAATAATAAACACATTTTGGGATTCATTTTTATATTATTGAATTGAGTTTTAGGGGGGCAAAATATAATATAAATAAATAAATATTTATTTAAGAGTGACAAGGATCCATTACGTAACAACACATAGGTAATACAAAAGATTAAAGAAGAGAACTGTGTATTTTTTTAATTGTAAATATGTATTTAAATTTATAGAAAGGAAAGGTCCCTTTACATTTTACAATACAATACATCCAGCGAACGGAATTTATAAATAACTAGCTGTCCGCCTGCGGCTTCGCTCGCGTTTTCAAAAAAAAAACCCGCATAGTTCCCGTTCCCGTGGGATTTCCGGGATAAAACCTAGCCTATGTCACTCAGAAATGATGTAGCTTTCCAACAGTGAAAGAATTTTTCAAATCTGCCAAGTAGTTTCGGAGCCTATTCAATTCATACAAACAAACAAACAAAAAATCAAACCTTTCCTCTTTATAATATCTGTATAGATAAAAAAGTTTAAATAATTTATTAACTTTCCGTATGCTTGTAACCTTTTCACTAGTAAATGGTTTAAGTGATCTTTATTAAATGGCACAAGAATTATATTATCTATACTAATATTAATCACGTATCTATACTAATAATAAGCACGGTCAATTTGCTGCCGATGCTTTTTCCCATCACGACCTTATCTATATTTCCTACAACATCCGTCCTCCTAAACTGAAATCCAAAATTTCCCTGCGACGCAACTTTGCTGGAATGGATGTTGATCAACTATGTCGTGATGCTCAAGACATAGACTGGTCCGTAGTTTATTCTGAACACAATATCGATGCCAAGGTTGAACTCTTCACCTCACATGTTACACAATTGTATGACAAGCATGCTCCATTGAGACCTGTTAAACTCAAACACCTCCCTGCACCTTGGTTAACTGATGAATTAAAGTCACTTTTACATCTTAAGTCTAAAGCTAAAACTAAACTGAAGCTGAACAATACCGACGCGAACAGGGAGAAGTACACAAAGATTCGGAATCGTTGTAATACATGTTGTAGAGATGCACAAAGACGCCACATTCATTCGTCGGTCGAGAACGGCGACCCTGCTAAAGTCTGGAAGTTCTTAAAAACCTTAGGAGTTGGCTCTAAAGATCCTAACACAGATTTTAAAAATTTTAATATTGAACTTCTTAATCAGTATTTTGCTGAATCTCCTCCCTTTGATAACATTACTAAAGTTACGACTCTTAATACTCTTTCCTCTATTCCAACTCCTAATTTTCCTCCGTTCTGTCTTAATCAATTTTCTAGTAGTGATGTTAAGAAGTATATTATGTCTTTGTCATCTAATGCCGTCGGGAGTGATTGCATAAGTCGTAGCATGATCCTTCCTATCCTCGATGTAGTTGTTCCTGTCATTACCCATATTCTTAACCATTCCGTTTCCTCTGGTACCTTTCCCACTTCTTGGAAAAAGGCTAAAATTATTCCTCTTCCGAAAAAACGCAACCCTTCCTCTTTTGCCGATTTCCGTCCTATCTCCATTTTACCATTCCTGTCTAAAGTCCTCGAAAAGTTAGTACATCACCAATTAAACACCTTTCTCAATAAAAATAACTTGCTGAATCCTCTCCAGTCCGGTTTTCGTCCAGGTCATGGTACGACTACTGCTCTCACTAAAGTCACTGATGACATTAGACTTGGCATGGACAACAAGCAGCTCACATTGCTTACGTTGCTGGATTTTAGTAACGCTTTCAGCTCTGTTGATTTCGATGTCCTTGTGAGTCTGCTTCGTTCCCTTAACATATCTCCAACTAGTATTGATTGGTTTCATAGTTATTTATATGGACGTCAGCAAAGGATTCACAGTGATGACGTATCCTCGTCATGGTGTGATATTCGAGCTGGAGTTCCTCAAGGTGGCGTTTTGTCTCCACTCCTTTTCGCCATTTTCATCAATTCTATCTCAAAATCCTTAACTTCTCTCTACCACATGTATGCCGACGACGTTCAAATCTATACCCAGTCAACCCTAGCTGAGTTGCCGAATGCCATCCAAACAATGAATAATGATCTGAGTTCAGTCCTTCAGTGGAGTAACCAATTCGGTTTGAAAGTTAATCCATCAAAAACGCAGGTCATCATTGTTGGTAGCCCATCGGTAATCGCGAAGGTTGACTGGGCTTCGCTTCCTCCGGTCAGTTTATGCGGTACTCTAATACCCTACAGTAAACAAGTCAAAGATCTTGGCATATACATCGATCAAACACTATCCTGGGATGTTCAATTGAATAATGTAAGTAGGAAATTGTTTGCTTCCGCAGGTGCTTTGCGGCGTCTACGGAATCTTCTGCCCATTCCAACAAAGTTAGCGCTTGCTCATTCCCTTCTTCTATCCCACCTCGACTACGCCGATGTCACCTACCTTGACCTTTCTGAAGCCCAGTTGGATAGGCTTGAGAGACTCCAAAACTTCTGCATCCGATTTATATTTGGGTTAAGAAAATATGATCACGTTTCTGAGTACCGAAAGAAGCTGCAATGGCTCCCTATCCGACTGCGGCGTAACTCCCATGTCCTTCATCTCCTGTACTGTGTGTTGTTTGATCCAAAAGCCCCAAGCTATCTTCGAGAGAAATTCAAATATGTAAATTCATTGCGCTCCTCCACTAATCTCTTGCTTTTTATGCCGGCCCATAATACTAAGTTCTTCCACAACTCATTTGCTGTTCGTGCAGTTCAATTGTGGAATTCTCTTCCCATAAATGTCAGACGAGCCCAAAACTTAAATTCTTTTAAAATTTTAGTAAAACATCATTTCATGTCTCTTTCTTAGTCCTAATTTAGCTGTCTCGTTAGTTATATAATTTTGTTACTTAAACTAGATGTGTCCAGCTTATATTTATGCCTATATGTACGTATAATTATGACATATAAAGTATACCCATATTATAAATATATTAACCTATGTAATTATTTTATTTGATGTACTTTATCATGATATTTATTTATTTTTTATGTATTTTTTATTATATATATTTATAATATATATTATATATATTGTTTATATTTATATATATATATATATATATATATATATATATATATATATATATTTTATTTTTATTTATATATGTTTAGATAGTGTATTTAAATATAACGTATTATGTGTCTTAATAGAATATTTTATTTAGTTTTCCTTTTTCGCATTGCCTTGTTTTTGCTCACCCACTTTTTGCTTTTGTGTTTTTCCTATATTTTAAGGGTTGCCTGGCAGAGATCGCTGCCTAGCGATAAGGCCGCCTTTTGCTTGCTTTATATTATGTGTTGTGTGCTTTTGCATTTGTATTTATTTATAAGCAATAAAGAATTTTCATTTCATTTCATTTCATTTCATAATATTATAAAGCTGAAGAGTTTGTTTGTTTGAACGCGCTAATCTCAGGAACTACTGGTCCGATTTGAAAAATTCTTTCGGTTTTAGATAGCCCATTTATCGAGGAAGGCTATAGGCTGTATATCATCACGCTAAGACCAACATGAGTGGAGCACTGCGGGTAAAAATGTAAAATTCTACTTCAGAAAAGTTAATTACCTACTAAGGAATAACAATATTCCTATTGACTTAAAAATATTGTACGTATTTATTTAATTTTTAATTATGTGTTAATCTATGAATTTAGAATAAAATTTCTTATGAATCAATAAAAATCGAATATTTAGGTACGTATCTTATGACGACCCTCTCTGACGACCTTGCATCGTCTCATAATTTTGTAAAAATGTATTTTTTGAGGATTTTCCGATATTATGTTATTATGAATAATTAATAATAATGCTATGCTAATGATAATCGAAACAAATATTTATATTAAGATCAGTAGTAGGTATAAAGTAAATAAAAGTAGGTAGGTACTGGGGTTTAGCCGTCTGCCTGCCAAGAGATATATTTCCGCATAATATTATCTAATTATAACTTTAACCCTAGACTCTGTCTGTCTCTTCTTCATGCCTCAATCGCTCAACTGGTTGGGGTGAAATTTTATACAGAGAGATAGCTTGGGACCTGAGTAAGGATAGGACATAGGATAGGTTTTATACCGGAATTCCCACAGAGTGTGTACTACTAATACTTTTGTCATCGAATCCTACGGTCTACGGTCGCGAAAGTTTGTGAGGATGACTTGTGTATGTGTGTGTTTGTTACTCTTTTACGCAAATACTACTGAACCGATTACAATGAAATTAGCACACATATAGAGGGTAACTTGGATTAACACATAGGATAGGTTTTAGCCCGGAAATTCCACGGGAACGGGAACTATGCGGAATTTTTTTGAAAACGCGGGCGAAGCCGCGGGCTGAAAGCTAGTAGATAATAATGCTCTTATATCATGATGCCACTGTTAATCCGAGCAAGGTCTCTGGTTTATCCTCCTTCCGTTTAAATCCAATTATATCATATCCATAGTTTACTTTTATAGTAATCTACACTAATATTATAAAGAGGAAAACTTTGTTTGTTTGTTTGTTTGATTGTAATGAATAGGCTCATAAACTACTGGACCGATTTTAAAAATTCCTTCACCATTCGAAAGCTACATTATCCACGAGTAACATAGGCTAGGTTTTATCCCGGAAATCCCACGGGAACGGGAACTATGCGGGTTTTTTTTGAAAACGCGGGCGAAGCCGCAGGCAGAAAGCTAGTATTATTATAATGATGCAGCATTTTTGGTATGTTTGTATCAAACAAGTACCGAAAACCACATAATTCCAACCAAAGCGAAAAACGACGGAATTCAATTTATAGTTTTAATGTTCCTCAGTTTTTTTCTCGTTAATAACAGTGAAGAGTCTAGTGTGTCCATAAAAAATGTAAAATACGTAGAAGCAAGAAATATTACCTACTACAAAAGTCTTCAAATATATTAAACGAAGTCAATATCCATACTAATATTATAAATGCGAAAGTACCTAACTCTGTTTGTCTGTCTGTTACTCAATCACGCCTAAAGTACTGACCCTATTTTCATGAAATTTGGTATGGAGATATTTTGATACCCGAGAAAGGACATAGGCTACTTTTTATCCCGGGAAAATGAAACAATCCCATAAATCCCACGGGAACGGGAACTATGCGGGTTTTTCTTTGACTGCGCGGGCGAAGCCGCAGGCGGAAACCTAGTTACCTATAATATCAAGGAAAGCTAATAAACACAATTTTTTGATACTTTATGAAAAATTGATTATTAACTACAAGAATTTTTAATATTATCTGTTACATTATAATATCTACATCCCTACTAATATTATAAATGCGAAAGTAACTCTGTCTGTCTGTCTGTTACCCTTTCCCGCTTAAACCTCTCAACCGATTTTGATGAAATTTGGCACAGACAATGACAAGACAATTCTTTAGACCATGAGAAAGAACATAGGCTACCTTTTATTGCGAAATATGTAGGTACCACGGGCGAAGCCGGGGCGGACCGCTAGTTATCTATTAAAAGCATACCTATAAATTCTAATAAGAACGAGGTCATTGTCTTTTTAATATATTTTTATGAATAAAAAATTAACATGATACTGTGAAAGATATATCTAAGTAATTATTTTTCTTTGTAACAAAAACATGTGTGATATTAAGATGGATTGTATGTTTGTCAATTTATATTATTCTTTATAATGCAAATTTTAATTGTAGGGTAGTAAAAAAATAAATTATTATTTTTAACAAATGAGTACTTGTGGGAGTAATGATTAATTTTAGTAACTAGCGGTCCGCCCCGGCTTCGCCCGTGGTACATGTTTACGTTTTCTCTACATAAGAACCATCCTCGTACTTCAAGGAATATAATAAAAAAAGAATTATCGAAATCGGTTCAGCCGTTCTCGAGTTATGCGCTTACCAACACATTTTGCGATTCATTTTTAGGGTTCCGTAGCCAAAATGGCAAAAACGGAACCCTTATAGTTTCGTCATGTCCGTCTGTCCGTCTGTCCGTCTGTCACAGCCGATTTACTCGGAAACTATAAGTACTACAGTGATGAAATTTGATGGGAATATGTGTTGTATGAACCGCTACAAAAATATGACACTAAATAGTAAAAAAAAGAATTGGGGGTGGGGCCCCCCATACATGTAACTGAGGGATGAAATTTTTTTTTTCGATGTACATACCCGTGTGGGGTATCAATGGAAAGGTCTTTTAAAATGATATAAAGTTTTCTAAAAAACATTTTTCTTAAAGTGAACGGTTTTTGAGATATCAGCTCTCAAAGTCGTAAAAAGTATGTCCCCCCCCCTCTATTTTTATAACTACGGGGTATAAAATTCTAAAAAAAATAGAGGTGATGCATGCTAATTAACTCTTTCAACGATTTTTGGTTTGATCAAAGTATCTCTTATAGTTTTTGAGATAGGTTGATTTAACTGTAATTTATTATATTTGCTGCTACGGAACCCTTTGTGCGCGAGCCCGACTCGCACTTGGCCGGTTTTATTATATACATACTAGCGGTCCGCCCCGGCTTCGCCCGTGGTACATGTTTACGTTTTCTCTACATAAGAACCATCCTCGTACTTCAAGGAATATAATAAAAAAGAACTATCGAAATCGGTTCAGCCGTTCTCGAGTTATGCGCTTACCAACACATTTTGCGATTCATTTTTATATATAAGAAGAAGACTAGGTACCTACTCGATAAATAGATAACTTATCTTTGTAGAAACAAAAGGTCTATGGCAATACCGTCACGTAAAGGAGTAAGGCGACGATTTTGATATCTTTGAATCTTGCCAAAGAAGTTTCACTTCGAACACATGCGCTCTGCACACACGTTTTTTTTTAATTTATCAGTTCAATTATGAGTAAAAAATGTTTGTTTTTTACTTCGTGATTAAATTATAGGCCAAGATACTTTGCATGTTTACGGAATTAATTTTTGCGTTAATTTTTGGGTTAAGATCAATGTCATTTGTTAAATCATTAGATACTAAACTACTGTGAATATATTTGAATTTTTAGTTCATAAAAGATTGTACCAATGAAAAGCAAGGTTATTTATTAACTTCGGTTTAAAGTGTATGTACGCTGTCAGAGTCAAATATAATGTTTAGGAAGCAGCAAAATATATGAATTTATATTGTTCTTTGTGATTCTTCTTTCAATGTTTAAGGGGTAATTTGAGATAGGTATAATTCAAAGGATTGCTAGAACATTATAATTTATTATTATTTAATAACTCAGGCCCTGGAATCACAGACACAATAGAAAATCTATTGTGTCGTGGACCGATCGGGCCGTTCAGGACTCAAATCTCAATGGGTTAGTGACTAATGTATGCAAGGTAGCAATGAAAATCAGCAGGATTTCAAACAACAGGCACAATAAGAACAAACAAGAATTTTTAAATATTAGGATAATATTTCTTTTTCATTTTAATTGCACTTATGAATGAAACAAAAATAAAACACAATCGCGGTCTTATCGCTTTAGAGCTACTTCTTCCAGACAACCTTTGATACAGTAGTGAAAAGAGGAATAGCTGTGTATAAACTTTAGCATTAGTTTATCAACATTTTTGATGACTCATTGTATCTCATGATCTATGATTACTCGTGACCGGTATAATTCAGTCATCACGAATCAAATCTATACTAATATTATAAAGCTGAAGAGTTTGTTTGTTTGTTTGTTTGAACGCACTAATCTCGGGAACTACTGATCCGATTTGAAAAATTCTTTCGGTGTTAGATAGCCCATTTATCGACGAAGGTTATAGGCTATATTTCATCACGCTACGGGCAACAGGAGTGGAGCCACGGGGGTGAAACCGCGCGGAGCAGCTAGTAATAAAATATATACCCTTGAATATCATTATTATTTCAGAGTTATCTTCAACTGAGTTTAATATCCGATATTTTATCGACAACGTAATTCATTGACTTCTCTTTTGTTTCAATCAGAGAAGTAATATACAATGTGAAATAAATAAGCGTGTGTGCTGTGCACACGTGTCAGAAGTGAAACTTCTTTGGCAAGATTCAAAGATACCAAAATCGCCGCCGAGCGTGTGTGCCGAGCACACGTGTCAGAAGTGAAACTTCTTTGGAAAGATTCAAAGATCGTCGCCTTACTCCATGACGTGACGTTATTGCCATGACGCGAACTTGAAATTTTACTCTCAACACGCCTAAAAAATAAAAGAACGGCGTCATAACAAAACATAATAATATATTCCTATACTCATATTTGACCAGCCAGCAGGGTAGACACTAGACAACCTTAACCGTCATACAAGGCCTATGCCCCTGCATTTAAAGGTCATTCATCCGATCATTAGGTGCTTTCAATGAGCTTAAAAACTGCTCTATCGATTAAAGATCAAACTTGTTTTAAATTAATAATTACCGAGCCACATAGGCTATTTTTGTTTTACCAATACAAACGAGTGAAGCCGGAAGAAGCGGGTAAATTTCAGATAAAATATGAGCCAAAGGATAGGCTATCAATGATTATAAAAATCATGGTTATGATTTCTAACGTAAGTTTGCTTTTTTATAATAGGTAATGCTTAGTATAAAATTTATCACTACATACAATAAAGTTCTCCGCATCTGTATGACTGTTCGCGAGAAATTCATCAAACATCTGTCTGTATGTTCACGATAAACTCAAAAATTACAGCTAAATATACCGATTGTGTTTTCATCAATGGACAGTGCGATTCTCGGGAAAATTATAGCTGTGCCCCGCGGTTTTAGCCTCATTGCTCCGCTCCTGTTGATCTTAGCGTGACGATATAGGGATATATGGCCTATCTAACACTGAAATAATTTTTCAAATCGGACCAGTAGTTCCTGAGATTTGCGCGTTCAAACAAACAAACAAAGTAACAAACCGTTCAGCTTTATAATATTAGCATAGATGATAATTTGTTAAGTTCTAGACATCGTTGGCGAAACCACAGGCGGAAAGCTAGGCATGTAATATTATGTACTTGATTCTAGTTCATACTCAAAAGCAGTTTCAAAGTAATATACATAGTATACTAGATTTCCGCCTGCGGCTTCGCCCGCGTTTGCAAAGGAAAACCCGCATAGTTCCCGTTCCCTTGGGATTTCCGGGATAAAAACTATCCTATGTTTTAATCCAAGTTACCCTCTATATGTGTGCTAAATTTCATTGTAATCGGTTCAGTAGTTTTTACGTGAAAGAGTAACAAACATCCATACATCCATACATCCTTACAAACTTTCGCCTTTATAATATATTATATTAGATATTAGATTCCAGTACTATTTCACTTCGGATGACCACATAGTACCTAATACAAACCTCTGTCAGTCCAACCGTAAGGTATTTGTTGAGTGTTGAGATTAATATAACCTAGAAACTTTCACAATAGCCCATAGTTTACAGATATTTGATTCAACATGTGGCTTGGATAGTCAAGATCTTGAAGTATGCACGGTATGATCAAGTTTTAGGTCAAATGAGAGCTAGACTGAAATTTACTGAAATAATTTAAAGAACTTCAGTCAAAACTGTTACTAGGCTATTTGATATTTTACTTATCTTTTGATTAACAAACACAAAAAGAAATATGCAATTTATTACAGAACTGTTTCCGTTAGGTACCTATATTTAAACAAATTTTTAAAATACTTACCCTAATCGAGGCCAGTGTTTGAATTAAAAGTGCTGTACACGATTTTATATTATAATATGGATCTCAGATGACCGAAATAAAATAAAAAATCATGTTTTGTAAATTTATTCATCCAAAAGTTGAGGTGTTCCACAAGGTGACACTTTGGGTCCAATGCTCTTTCTATCTTCTAAAAACGACCTTCAAATATTTTCGGATGTAACACGTTTAAAATAAATACGTCTTTTATTCATTCTTATAAAATATGTGAAAATATTAACATTACGGAATGAATATTCAAATAGGAAACGGAAATTAAAAAAAAATAACAATGTTCTGACGTTATTACGTCAAAGTACAATACTTAACAAAATTGTATTTGGTTGTAAACTATGTTACTTGCTCTTGAATATTACGTGTGAACATTATATTAATATGCTAAATATATAATTGAATCGCCTTGGCAAGGTTATGTCTAAACGAGTCGAAATAAGTGGTCGTTCGATTTAAATTTCAGTTATGTTTATTTTTACTACTTACGTAAATTGTTTATTGAAGAAATATTTTTCTGAGTTGTTTATCTTATTTTGAAAGTTTGTCTGTAGGAATTAATCTTCGGAAATTCTGGAGAGATTTTCAAATCTACTACATTTGATGAAAATAACTACTACATTTGATAAAAATAAACATTTTTTATTAAATGTAGGTTACACCTGTGTGACAAGGAAATAAAATATTTTTTTTTGCGTTTTATCCTGGGTCTATTTTTTACTCTTTCACAACTGGATAATAAGACGTATGGAAATATGTTTTGATTATATTGATTTAAGTCTAAAACTTAACCACAGTGTTGTTTTGTTGTAACTTGTAGTTGATAATTAAAAAGATCGAGAAATGCATTAAGAAATATGAGTTATTATTGGAGTTATTGCTATTTATAATATGTGTAATTAATAATCACGAAAAATCTAAGACAAAGAAATAATATGCATTTCTTTTTGAACCTATTTTATAAATTATCTGTTATCGTCCTAAACTGGCAAAATTTACTTGCATGAATCTTGATAAGATAAAAATACTAGTTCGTATACTTGAAAAACTAGGTTCAACAGATGCCTAGGTTTTATGTATTAATGTCAAGTGAAACTGCTGTTTGTAAAATGCAATTAGACGTTTACGGTGAGATTACAAGTTTCAACAATGTACGTTAAAACTAGAGTTACCATGGTGTTTAAAGTGACCGGATTTATACATTTATGGTATTTATGGTATTCGCCCGCGTTTTCAAAGAAAAACCCTGCATAGTTTCCGTTCCTATGGGATTTCCGGATAAAAAGTAGCCTATGTCTTATTCTGGGTCTTCAACTATCTACGTACTAAACTACATTGTAATCGGTTCAGTCATTTTTGCGTGAAAGAGTAACAAACATCCATTCATCCATCCTCACAAACTTTGGCATTTATAATATAAGTGGGATTAATTGTATACTTAGTCTATTTTTTAGGGGACACTAAGAATACATAGTTAAACTTGAAATAAAAATATTATTGGTTTACTAGCAGTCAACCGCTTTAAAATTTAAACTTAATTTTGGGCTCTTGACTTTGATGTCAGTACACACTAGTTAAAGATCTAACGATCTATCTACTGGTCTATCAGAAAAAAAAATCATTGAAAATGTAACGGGAAGGATAGAAACTAATATTTCAAACGCGAAATATTTGGACACTCTAGTTAGAATTAGATTAAGCGTCCTCACTTCGATTTTTAAAGGTAAAAGATGAAGGTACATAATGTCACTAATTGTAGGTATATTAATTCAAAGTAAGTCTGTGTGGATCTGTGGTGTGGATGGACTGTCTTTCAGGCATGTACAACCATTTTTTTAACAAAAACATACCGTTGAACTTTTTTATGACCGTTAATTTATTATATTGTATTTTATTTTAAAACTTGAAAAGGTGAAATAATTCTAACTCCGACTGAGCTGTCAAAAAATCAATGTCACTGACAAATGATTATTCATTATTTTTGAAAATGCAAAAAACAGAATACGTGACGCGGTGCGCGCTTCCGCATGTTTATCAGCCTGTCGATTATTTTTTACACACATAAATAATGTGTCATATTTGGTGGTTATTATTGTAACATAATGACAACCATTGGTGGTCATTATCTTGATTGCTGGACCATTACTTTACGCAACATTTACCAGTAAAAAAACATATCTTATGCTGCCCATCATGTAGATGGCTCATCTTTCCAAAAATTCAGGGAATGCACATACAAATTTTCATAGAAAGGCCGGAAAAACTAAAAAATGTCTGAATTAACGTCTTTTCTTAGATAATAATGTAAAATTCTACCGGTGAAAGAATTTTCAAAGTAGTTTTGTATCCAGCTGGGGGCACGGCAGTGTCAAGTGGATAATATCATTACACACAAACATACAAAAAATGTTGTGTGGTTTTATGAAACCACGGTAAAAGTGAAACTGTTCGAACGGTTCCGAACAGTGCTTTGTGTAGCGCATGTCGCGTGACGGTCGGCTGCCGTGTAGGTATACCTACTCGGCAGCCGCGATACACGCGACATGCGCTACACAGACCAAAAAGTTTGAGACGATGTAATAAAAGTTTCACTTTAAAAAAAAAGACTCTACTTAATATTAGTGATCCTCTTCTTAGTTCTCACGATGCTTTACAAAAAAGAAACCTTTATTCACCTTAAGGAAGAAATTGTAAAACTTTAATAACAGCATGTTTATTAGAACACCGTCCGTCTAGAAAAGGGTGAAAAAATACACAATATTTTACTTTGATATAAGCTATATTTTATGGAACGTGGACGTAAAACATAATTTTATGGGAAGTACAATCACCCATTCAACACCTAGCTGAGAAATATAAATAAACAATAAAACGTAATGTAATTCAATTGAATACATTTAAGTGTTTAGTTTGAATTCGTAATAAATATAATTGAACTGTAAAATAAATATTAGCTTTTAAAAATAAATATATTTAATTATTTTTAGTGTTAACCTAACACGCTCGTCGCTTCGCTTCTCGCTACCTATTTGAATATAATTTAAGCAGGCCGCTACTACTCGTGCAGTAATTCACTCGATAAGAGCCGGAGTTTGAAATATTATTGCAACAAAGGCATCAGAAGATCAGGAGAAATCATCTCATTTTATTCAATTTTTTTTAAATATTTTTTTTCACATTATCCATGTGTGTACATTTGTAGTTTAGGATACGTAGTATATTATTATTAGTCTGTGGTTTAGGTCTTTTTAAAAATAAAATCACTCGAGTGTTCCACTGCACGTATCTATCGCGATGAAAAATAAATAGGTGTCTACTTAAATCAGAAAAATCTGCATTATAAAACGTAAAAACATTATGTATATATATATATATTATCGCGATACGTGTCGGGAAATCTATAATAAGACAACCACGTATTAATATACAAGTTTATAATAGATTTGCGGTTGATACATGAGAAAACCAGCGCGTGTAATTAATTGAATTAGTAACTTGTTCTATATTATTAATTGTTTATTATGATTAAACACGCTATATACAAATCAAACAAAGATGTCAGTAATTCAATTCGCATTACTTTTTGGGCTTCTCGTAATTTCCGATTGATTTCTATAAATAAATATAATACATACCTGTGTATATACTTACATATGTATACACTAGCGGTCCGCCCCGGCTTCGCCCGTGGTACATATGAAAAATAGATGTTGGCCGATTCTCAGACTTACCCGATATGCACAGAAAATTTCATGAGAATCGGTCCACCCGTTTCGGAGGAGTATGCAGACTAACATTGTGACACAAGAATTTTATATATAAGATTAACTTTGGATTAAGTGTATTTTAATAAATTTTTAAAGAAAAAAAATCTCGATCACGAGAAGAGGAGGATTTGAACCCGCGTATTCCATCATTCCGGTTGTCACCTAGACATACAGAAGTACCTAGATTTAGAAATTAAAGATTCGGATTTTTAATCGCCATTTATTCAAATTTGTTGAAATTAAAAACAAAATCAAACATAAGAAAATACTACTTTAAAATAAAACTCTTCAAAATAATACATAGGTACATACTTTTATGTGCATAGTTACAAGTATAATACCAGATATATCATTTACTAATTGATTATTCAATAATAAATAACATAATATGCAATTACCCAACCTATTTATTGATCAATAAAATGACGCCATCAAAGCTCATTCATAGGATTGTGCCACACTGAAGTAAAGTAGAAATTACTTTGAAATTAAGTAATGCAATTAATGAGCCAATGCATTCAAAATAAGCAAAAAAAAAAAACAGTAAATAGATGTCACAAATTAGATGCGTTGTATACGTGAAATATTAATTTATTTTTCAAGCCTTAAAAGTATGCTCTTTTTTTAAGTTTCAAAGATATATTTAAGGAAATTCGATTCATGAAGAATAGGTACAACAACTCCTTAATTGGTGAAATCTGTGGTGAAATCCATCCATTTGTTTGCAAGCTCAGAATACTGAGTTTGCAAGAAACAAGGCTATAATAAATTTCGGACGATAAATACAAGATATGCTAAAAAGAGATAACCTTTCCTTGTAGAAAAACAATAATTATTTCGTGCTATTCCTGATATTTCTTGAAAATTTTTATGTAAGTCATATACAGGCTAGGTCTACCGTACAGGTACACCAGTTCAACCGATCATATGTAAGCTCAAAAAACCGCACAGATCTATTCCCAGACACGTTACTGTCTATCTGCGCAGTTATATATGTACAGGTGGACCTGTCAAATGAACCTGCGTGTGTGGTACCATTTGAAATCCTGGTAGCTTATCTATATCAAACTATACTAATATGATAAAGCTGAAGAGTTTGTTTGTTTGAACGCGTTAATTTTAGGAACTACTGGTCCGATTTGAAAAATGTTTTCGGTGTTAGATAGACCATTTATCGAAAAGGGCTATAGGATATAATATCATCACGGTAAGACCAACAGGAGCGGAGAAAATAAAGTTTTAGTTGCACTTATTTGTGTATTTCTTTCAAAACACATTCGAGTAATAAAATAGTAATTTCGATACAACATCGCTTTATGGAGTAGCCCTAAGAAATTATGACGTCCTTTAGGTCCATAATTTTTATAATAACACTGTAATAAATGTCCTTTAAATTACAATGCCTTGCATGATATAATCGATCCAAAGGTTTTTAGTTTTACCTCGCCACTGTACGGGTTTCATGTGAGCTTTAAAAAATATACGCCGCGTAATCAAAGATAAACCTGTTCCCGTTCCTGTGGGATTTCCGGGATACAAATATCTCTATCGTATGTCCTTTCCCAGGTCTCTAGATATCTCTGTACAAAAATTTATTTTAGTTCAGTAGTTGAGGCGTGAAGAAGAGACGGACAGAATTATTTTCGCATTTATATTATTAGTAAGTACATAATAACTGCACCTTCAATAAAGATTAAAAAAGCGTTTGCCAAGCAAAATTATTCTAATATATCGTTTTTTAAGAGTGTTTGTGTTTGTTTTTCTTATAAGTGATCCGGTTTGACGAAGATTTGACTCAACTAAAGGGTTATTGCCTGGATTTATGTACACAACAATTTTATAAAAGTGCAGTCACAAGTCATATACCTACTTAAATCTAAGTTTATTAATCAGGCAGCTTCCGCCGTGGTACATATTTACGTTTTCTCTACATAAGAACCATTCTCGTATCAAGGAATATAATAAAAAAAGAATTATCGAAATCGGTCCACCCGTTCACGCGTGATGCCGTGACTAAGGAAAACGGGTTTCATTTTTATATATAGAGATACTTACATACTCGTACATACATTAAAGAAAAACTACATCTATAAAAATTCTGTCTATTTCTTATCTACGTTTTTTGCCAAACTGATCGATATTTTCGATAATGTTAAATTGAAATATTTAAATACCAGTATAGATTTGATTAATGTCGAAACACAAAGAAACAAAAACTATATCTTAATAAACATTGAAATATTTCTTATGTAATGTTATATAATTATAATGTACATTCATGAATAATTTCAACCGTTTCCGTAGTTTTACACACGTATCCTTGAAATTTAAATGTTTACATAATAAATGATATGAATAACAGTAAACTTATATATAAAAATGAATCGCAAAATGTGTTGGTAAGCGCATAACTCGAGAACGGCTGAACCGATTTCGATAATTCTTTTTTTATTATATTCCTTGAAGTACGAGGATGGTTCTTATGTAGAGAAAACGTAAACATGTACCACGGGCGAAGCCGGGGCGGACCGCTAGTACTTAATATAATAAAGCTGAAGAGTTTGTTTGTTTGTTTGAACGCGCTAATCTTAGGATCTACTGGTCTGATTTGAAAAATGTTTTCGGTGTTAGATAGCCTATTTGTCTAGGGAAGCTGTAGGCTATATATCATCACGCTAAGACCAATAGGAGCGGAGCAGTGCGGGTAAAATCCCAGGGCACATCTAGTAAATGATATGGATAATAGTAACCAGAAATAATTTTAAATGATATGGATAACAATAACCAGAAATAATTTTAATAAAGAAGCTGATCTATGACTTCATAATTGAATGAAAAAATTTTACATTACCCTTTAAAAAAATAATAAATGTATATAGTACGTTGTAGAATTGGCACTAATTATTTTCTTTTTTCGTTTTGATATATATGCAAGGTGTATGCAAGTCATGCTAATCATTCCTTGTGAACGTAAATTCATCTAACTTTATTTTTCTATTGACTACAGACATGTGATATTTTATCGAAGGTCGTATATATTTTGTCAATCAAAATTTCATTGTAATTATTGGCAATATCTATTTGTAGGATACAATTTCATTATTATTGCTCTATTTTGTAAATTTTTTTAAGTGAAATAAATGATTTATTTATTTATTTATTTATTTACTACGTTTTCCTTCACCGCACAAAGGTGATGTTCAACATGTACAGCTAAATTGAAAAATCTATTTTTACTTGGTCGTTTGGCTTCGAACTTCCGACTTACCGATTTGAAGTCCAAGGTCCTCACCAATGAGCTACCACAGCTTCTTTGTATTAATAATAAGCCTATATTATGCTAGCTGCGCCACGGCAGGCGTTGTTCTTTCCTATTGGTCCTTATCTTTCCACAAGAACTCATTATAAAAAATAAAAATGTGTGCGTGTACTAGTGTACACACGTACTTAAGAAGTGAAACTTCTTTATGACCTTATTTTTCAAAAAATAATTTACTATATGCAACTTTACAGAAATACGTCGAATCACGCGTGGATAAGAAAAAGATGGCGCGTAACGGAAAAATGTTACAGTAAATTTTTTCCAACCCCTATAGAAGTTTCACTTCAAAAAAAAACCTTCCTTGTGTCTTAACAAAAACATAAAAAAATCCGCCTAATTGGAAGAGTCTTTCTGGAGATTTACGCTTAGCAACATATTCAATTTATTTGTATCATATATGTATGGATAATAGTATAATTATTTTCATTTCTTTACAGAAACAACAATGCTATCAATACTAACATTGCTATATCTCACAACACTGACGAACTGTTTCGACCCCAAGCCAGATATAGGAAGACCTGTGGGATTGGTTCCAGACTGTAAGTGATTCATACTTTATCCAAAAATTAGTACTATTAAGATTTATTTAAAATAGTACTTAGGATACAAGTTTAGTTAAAAGCTTTCAAAAAAAGCTCCATTTTGAAAGATTGTTAAAAAAATGTTTGTCGCGTATTTTCTTTTTCTTTTATGATTTGTATGTTTCTTAGTAAAGATAAATTTAACTGCACTCCTGATCCAAAAACTTACTACAAAGCACAAAGCTTAATGCTATACATATTATGTAGAGATTTTTTATTATTATATAGTGCTAATTACATACTTAATTAATTACGTAACATGGTTCAACACACTATAGGTTAAAATATAACATTACTTTACAACCAATGGGAGCGGAGCAACAATAAAAATATGTTTTGCAAAACATTGTAATCAATACAATGCCATAAATACTTCATACGTAATATAGGAGCCACTAGAGTCTTATTTTTATCTATATTCTATATAAAACTATTAATTTACAATAAAATACTAGCTATCTAACCTTTATTACATGCTATGTAACATTTGCAATTACAAGTCGCAAGGTCACTAGGTCGCCTATTAAATCGTATGGCACGCTAAATATAGCGTTTATTTAGAAAAATATATGTTAAATGTAGGTTATAAATACACATATTATATTTCTTGTAATTAAACTGTAACTTTGTGAACAGGAATTCTAATTGAACTATTAAATGCTTGTAGTTACTTCCTACTTAGTTGCATTGTAAATACCTACAAAAGTTTGGCTGATATTTGTCAATAAATACATGTTTTTATCTAATTAATTCACTTTGCTTATCACTAAATAGTATAAAACAAAGTAGCTTTCTCTGTCCCTACGTCCCTATGTCTCTATGTATGCTTAAATCTTTAAAACTACGCAACGGATTTTGATGCGGTTTTTTTAATAGATAGAGTGATTCAAGAGGAAGGTTTTAGTATATAATTTATTATGTTTTAGACAAAGCGGGAGAAGCCGCGGGCGGAAAGCTAGTTATTACATATAAGTACATATTTCAACTTTAACTTTCAACTTTGTAAAAGAAGAACTAGTTGAAAGCTCGTTTATTAAGACCGATGGATACTAGAATATATGAAAAGTTGGACATGCCAACGCGCTACCAAAACAAACTAAAAAATTTAAAATTTATAGTAATTGTCACTCAGGATGACGTAAGGAACGAATACTTTGAACATCAATCTTTGATCGTAATCCCTTGTTTTGAAACTATCGTAGAATAAATAATTGTTCCTATACAATCTAGCTGTAAAAAACATAAGATTAACGCTATATAGCCATAAAGCCTTCGATATTTAATGAACTATCTAACAAAACATTTTTTTACAATTTCGAACCAGTAGTTCCTGAGATTTGCGTATTCTAGCAATATGATACATGTAAATTAAACAAGAAAAACTCAAAATAAAGTCTTTGCAATCAAAGCCGGGGGAGGAGCTTAGTGTGTAATGTGTATGTGTCAAATATTTACATAACTAATATGTGTAAATAAGTGGCTACTAATCCTACTAATGTATTGATTCTTCGGTACAATGATTCTAACTTACTGTTCGATATTAAATTACTCTTCATAGATTTGATACGGCGCATTATGTGCATTGCCCCAAAATGTTTTATTAGACATGAAATTTGCTTATAATTGCACGCGCCCAAAAAATACTGCAGACATTTAATTATTATTAGACTATTAATTATAGTGAACTAGCTATCCGCCCGCGGCTTCGCCCGCTTTGTCTAAAACATAATAAATTATATACTAAAACCTTCCTCTTGAATCACTCTATCTATTAAAAAAAACCGCATCAAAATCCGTTGCGTAGTTTTAAAGATTTAAGCATACATAGGGACATAGGGACAGAGAAAGCGACTTTGCTTTATACTATGTAGTGATGATGTAATTCCTGACCTATTATTATTTAAATAAATAAAAGTAATCTTTTTTGCCTAAAAAATAATTCAGGCTATTTTTGCTGTATTTTTTGTTTGCTCTAACTGCCTAATGAAGTATGATAATTTTAGGAACTGTAGATAAAGAACAATAGAATAAAAATAACGATGTAAGCAGAGGCGGCGTAAGGCGTGGGCGACGTGGGCCATCGCCTACGGCCTCGCGGTACAAGGGGCCTCGCGCCTCAAAATTTTTTAAAGCGAGAATAAAATAAAATAAAAGATACCGTGAAATATGCCAACATTGCCCACTTTTTTGAATAATTTCAATTTCCGCAAAAAATTTCTATGGAAACGTTAGTATTTTCTGTTAGCATAATATGTTTTTCTTAGATCATAATATGCATATATTTTTGTAGCAAATTTCATTATTCTTCAACATTTAATTCATTTTTTGTCTGTTTTTGAGGGCGGGAAAAGTTATCTGCACTTATTGCCAACATTGCCCACGTCGCGTCGGTTTTTGGCGTAAATATGACCTCTAGCCAGATTACATTAAAGTCCAATTCATAAATATTGGTAAAGATGTCGTTTACTTTAAAAATCAAAGCAGTATCATGAAAGGTTCCCGACTTAAGTGGCTGGGCAAAGTTACCCAGGTATTTTTTCTCTTTTTCATACAAATCGCATTTCGCTTTTCCATAAAGCCTAGGGTTGGTACATCTCAGTAAAATTAGCATGACTTTCGATTTCATTTACTGCAAAGATTTCGTAGTAGGATTAAGTTGTAGACAATAAAAAAGATAAAAAAAAAACAAAACAGAATATTGTTCAGTGACTATTTAATAAAAATAAACATATTTTTACATTTAAGTTGTGCTTAAAATTCAGCGATTTAACTTTATTTACCATGATTCTTTCCGGGATACCAAATTAAGCTTTTAAATTTCAATTATTTTTCCGAAATCAACCGAATAGAAGTAAAATTATTAAGTATCAAATTTGTGGTAATATGAAATGTGCCAACCCTAAGCTTTTTTGATGTGGGCAATGTTGTCAAATATAAATCGCTACATTACCATTTTAACTGTGCCCACCATTGTAACTTTTGTTTAAAACAACCTTCAGTGGTATTATTAGCATTAAAATATTCTTCAAACGTTATTTTATAACATACTAGCGGTCCGCCCCGGCTTCGCCCGTGGTATATATTTACGTTTTCTCTACATAAAAACCATCCTCGTACTTCAAGGAATATAGTAAAAAAAGAATTATCGAAATCGGTTCAGCCGTTCTCGAGTTATGCGCTTACCAACACATTTTGCGATTCATTTTTATATATAAGATTATGAGTAAAAATAGCCTGTGTTTTAGCCATCATGCACAAACTATCACTTGAATTTTCACTATTTTTTGCCCACGAAATCACACATGATATTCGACGAGTTACAACAAGTTGCTGATTGTGGGCAATGTTGGCATATTTCACGGTATAAATCTATTTTGTTGTGAAACATGTTCCAATGCCTTAATATAAAAAAACCAACCAGAGTGCGGGGAATCCCTGGTTCTATTTGTTTACTTTCTTTACTAGGAAGAAGTCAAAACTTAACGCAATAAAAACTTGGCAGTGTTAATTGTTTTGTTTGTTTTTATTATTTTATAAAATCCGTCTTCAGGTCGCCATAGAACAGGGCCTCGCGAAATCTGTCTTGCCCACATAAAATTTAGGTCTTGCCCCGCCACTGGATGTAAGTATTTAGAGAATAGTTCCTTATACACATTGAAGGGCGTGAAATGAGCTAGAAATAAGTATGCAGTTAATAATATAACTCCACAATATTTACGGTATTTTGATTTTTCATAGAGCATTACGATAATTGAAAATGAAGGAATAATTTCGGAAAATGTAATGAACAGACAAACTTTGTGAACATATTAAAATCACGAACTACTTGTATTGTAAAATCACGAATTGTATTGGATAATACTCTGCCATGAACAATCTCACTTTATAAACGTAATTTTCAAATAATTATGACACTTAATTTACCCGTCACCTATAAGATAATTATTATAATTGGTGTTTCTCTCTCCACTGGACATGTTTATTTATACGTATATAAATGAATGGATCTTAAACTTCCGTGTAAATGTATAATTTTCTATAATACTTAATTATCCATTTATGCTATTAGATCTTGTCAACATGTCACCTTGGATTAGTGCCTTTAGATGGAGTAGATCATTCTGGGTTCAGACTTCAGCCTTACCGAAGTTTTTTAAAACAAATTGATACAATAATTTGCTTGCTTACATTTACAGGCACTTCCCAAAATGATTGATACTTTTTTTGTAAATTGCGAAATGCGAAAGAGCAATAACCCTCAAACACTTAATAATGTGAATAATTTACAGTTACTTCTATATTTCTTTTTGTTATTTATTTATTTAGTTACCACTGAAACGTTATAAGAAACCAATAAAAATTGAATGTAGCATTCGCTCGTTTTTTATGTATTACATAAAAAAAAACGAGCCAATGCTCATTCTGACCCCACTATGTCAAATTACATATTTTAGTGTAAACAGGCGTAGAGCATTCTTTCGCTATTCTTAGTGCGTTCTAAAACATTCTATTCAATGTTCTAATACTAAACAACACTGAATACGAGCTTTCGTTTACTCTAAAAAATCACGAATGAATGCTCTTGTTCTAGCTCTACCTCTATATTCATTTGATGTAAATGCGCCGTAGGCTAACTATTTTTGCTAACCGTAATAATTATACTTGTGCCTAAAACTAATAATTACAACTACTCTTATTTATTTCATGTCAGCAATTCCAATCCTTTTTAATAACAAATATATTTACATTTTATCAATGTGTTTCAAGTATTGCCTTATTTTTGCTCAACAACATCATATTGTTATATTTCCTCTGATAATTGGGTTGCCTGGTGGAGATCGCTACCTAGCGATAAGGCCGTACTTTGCTGTTTCTGTAGTCTTGTCTTTGTTTTATGTGTTTTCAAAGCAATAAAGTATTTTCATTCATTCATTCATTCATTCATTCATTCATTCATTCATATGTATATCCAGCTCCAGGTGTCCAAAAGAAACATTTATAATTAGAAATTTATTTGTCTCCAGGTCCAGGGGTCCAAAAGAACGCAACCATCACCGCGGAGTCCCTCCCAGCGTTGCAAGTGTCAATACAGAGGGTCACCCCCACGGGAGTGTATCGGCGAAACCTCCCAGTTTCTTCGGCGGTCAAAGCTATAGTTAATGATAAGAATTTTGGTAAGATACAAGATGTAGTGTATGTTATTGGTAAAACTAGACATATATGATAAACTAGCTTTCCGCCCGCGGCTTCGCCCGCGTTTTCAAAGGAAAACCCGCATAGTTCCCGTTCTCGTGGGATTTCCGGGATAAAACCTATCCTATGTGTTAATCCAAGTTACCCTCTATATGTGTGCTAAATTTCATTGTAATCGGTTCAGTAGTTTTTGCGTGAAAGAGTAACAAACATCCATACATCCATACAAACTTTCACATTTATAATATTAATAGGATTTGAATTCAAAAGAAAATGTGATAAATTGATGTGAAACAATCTTTAACTATATTTTCGCAAGCGGCTATATGATATGTTTTATTTTATCGTACTATAGTCGTCCCTGGAAGTTCCATGAATTTTCAATCCATGTATTCATGTATTTCACGTTAATGTTTACATCTATTTTATTTAATACTAGCTTTCCACCCGCGGCTTCGCCCGCGTTTTCAAAGAAAAACCCGTACCCGTAGGATTTCCGGGATAAAACCTATCCTATGTCCTTTCTCGAGTATCAAAATATCTCTATACCAAATTTCATGCAAATTGGTTCAGTAGTTAAGGCGTGATTGAGTAACAGATAGACAGACAGAGTTACTTTCGCATTTATAATATTAGTATGGATAGTATGGATTGATCTTGTAATTTAGAAATACCATATTGTCTCAAATACACTAACAAAGATTAATAATTTTACAAAATTAGTAGGTTTATAAACATATACACTGTGTGAAATAAAATATTTTTCATTTTCAGCAGATGTACAAATAATATTTTTTGATGAATAGCATAAATTCAAACGCGATGCGGAAATCGATTGTTTTCTTTTCTTTTAAAAAGCATTATAATGATGCACCTTTTAAATTATAAATATAAACACTTCCAGATCTCAAGAACAAGAAGACAGTCCTCTACGCAGTGGGATTCTGGGACAGTTCCTTATTCCCTCACAGTCAAGCGTTGGGCAATGCGTACTCGAAAAGGGGGTATAATGTGCTGATCACTGATACTCTGCCCTTCTTGACGTATATTTATCCGAAGTAAGTATATTTTAAAGTGTTATTAGGCAAGATAAAGAATGAAAGTATTTTATTTTGTTATTTTAAACCATTTTCATACTACAAAGAAATAACAAAAAAAAAATACGAATGAAAAAATTAATGCAGATAGGGTCAGAATCTAATTAAAAGAGATAAAAGTAGAATAAGTTGCATTTTATTTGTGTATGTAAAGAAAATCATCAATAGGTAATATCTCCGAGATTTTAAAAAACATGAGAACACTCTTCTAGAAAAAATTGTGTAAGATTATCTATTTCTGGACATAAGCAAGTATACCTTCTTAAACACATAGACCTTACCACACTAGAACAATTATTACAATATCAGTAAAATATATACTAATTATAAATAAAGACCTTACTTAATTTACACACAATTGTATTGTTTCGTACGTTATATTTATACATAAAGAGCTGCATACAATAGATCGCTAAACAATGCATTTATCAATCTATCCGCGTAATTAATTCAAAAGTAACTGTCTCTCTGTCTGTTATGTTTATGCAATAATATGAAAGTAATAGATATTTAATAAATCTTAGCTATTTTTATTTTCTGACAACTTCAACATTTCAATTACATTTAGTTAAAATATACTGTACATTGTAATGTACACTTAAATTACACTATTATTTACTTTCTTAAAACCCATTCTACATACATTGGTATTATAAACACATTTTAAACTAAGTGAGCGTGTACACAAAACACCGCAAATAATCAATAATTTCTCATATTCACTTCCAAATTATATTTCCAGATCAGTCCGTCTAGTTCGTGTGATCGGACGAAAATTCGGGGAATTCCTCGTCAAATTATCAGAGCAAGGGCTCCCGGCAGAAAAGCTCGAACTCGTAGGCATGAGTTTAGGCGCTCATATAGTCAGCCATGCTGCGAAATACTATTATTCCGTAACAGGACTAAAACCTTATCGAATTACGGGTATAGATCCGGCTGGACCCTGTTATCGAGGTCTGCCTATAGAAGAAAAACTCTGGCATACAGATGCACATCATGTAGATGTGCTACACACAAATATAGATGGTTTCGGTATAGCCGAACGTTTAGGACATATAGATATCTACGCGAATGGTGGGGAGTACCAGCCTAGTGATATTCCGTACATACCTTGCCTTGTTCTTTGCAGTCATATCCGAGCTTTAATATATTGGTGGATAGCGTTGGAAAACCCTAAAAAATTCATAGCTGTTAAATGCGATTCCATTCAAGACGCGAGGTCAGCTAATTGTTACAATGGTACGGAGTTGAATTATCTAGGTTTGAATACTGATTTTAAAAAGGAGGGGATATACTATTTACCAACGCATAATGAATTCCCGTATTATAGAGGAAAGGAGGGGTTGAAAGCGGAAAATGAAATATATTCGTCTACTAGTAGGAAAATAAATGCTGACGATTATTTTAGGACGTAAAATTTATTTAGTAATTGTTGCAGGTTAAGTATTCGTATGCCATATCGTTAAACATTAACATTAACTTATATTTGTACTAGCGGTCCGCCCCGGCTTCGCCCGTGGTACCTACATGTTTAAACTATCCTATCTCTCAAGTTGGATCCAACTGCACATGGTGTGGGAATTTTATTATAATCGTTTAAGTGGTTTATTAGTCCATTGAGGACAAACATTGTGACACGAGATTTATATAGATTAAGATTAGCGTTGAAATATATTGTTGAGTGTTGCTTGTGTGTGTTGTATTGTGAATGTTAAATTTACAAAAAATACATATTAACTTTGAGACACGTACCTTTTTAACTTACTCTTTGGGTCGTATTGCAATATTTTATTTATTTATGATAAATATTAAAATCTATATTTTGTGATACTAGAAGAAAGTCTAGTTTTGGCTCTGCTATAATATGCTGGTTTCAATACTATGCTTGCCTTCACCTATTTTATGTGAACAACGTCTAGAAAAAATAATCTCCTTTTTAGTAGAGCTTATGTATTTAAATAGTCAGCCATGTATTTAATGATCAAACAGTTTGTAATGAACATATAAATTCATTAGTGTTACCTGATAGTGCATAGAGTGGAGCAAATCAATGGAATATAGTGATAACTGATAATATTCGGTAATTAATAATTTATGTGTGTACAATGAACTGCATTTATGATTTAGATTTACGCGTATTAAGATTTATTTCATAATCGTGTATAAGTTTATATTATATAAATTAAAGGTAAAATGTGTGTTAGGAGAAAATAATAATATAATATTTTATATGGATGCCATCTGATGCCATAGATATATCGAAAAAAGCTTAGGAAAAAAGTATTGAAAGCAAAATATATTCAATGTGTGTTGACATCTTAGAAAATTGATAATTAATGATGACTATCAATTTTGCCATTCGAATTTTTATAATTTAAATTGTTCTCACAAAATATTGTAATAGCAATTAGATATATTATCTGTTGCTGTCAAAACTCAATACCGGTCAAAATGACTTTTGTCTGCAAAAATACGTCAAAAACGTTTCTGACCGGTAATAAGTTTTGACTGTATCGTATCTAATAATACTTTTAAGGATAGGGTTTTTTAATATTTGAAGGTTTAATAATTATTCTACTTATTTAAACGCACAAAGAAAATTTATATTTAGTGTTAAGTGATTGTATATCTGTGATTTATGTTACGTTTATTTATATATTATTATTATTTTAATTTTAAAGAAACGTATATTAAAGTACTTATTAAAAAATTGGACTGTTGTTTTACTCTAATTTACAGAAATTAATTACGTAGTAGGTAGTCCTAAAGGCTTTCTAAATTTTCGCCCGACCGTAAGAATTATCAAAATCCTTTGATAAAATAGATATTCCCTTCCTATATTAAATGATTTTCCTTTGAATTGAAGTTTCTTTATACAATAAATAACAAATTATATGAGGAAAATTTGGAAGAACTTTGTTCGAGTTTGTTACAGTTGTTTTAATATACGATTGAGCAAAGACATTTCTTCACTTATTGTTGATTAATCGAAAATTGTCCCATTTTCCCGAAAATTGTCCCATTATCCCGAAAATTGTCCCCTTATCCCTTACACAGAAGTTGGGTGTTTTCGATTAGTGTAGTAGCTTAGTAAAGATTGATTGCTTTTTCTTGTAGGTACATATAGGTACTTCATCTAATCTTTTAGTTACACCTTAGGAGATTGACCTATTTGTATTTATTATTTATATACTGATTGGCGCAACAAATTTTGTTCGAGCAAGGCATTTTAACCCATACTAATATTATAAATGCGAAAGTAACTCTGTCTGTCTGTCTGTTACTCAATCACGCCTAAACTACTGAACCAATTTTCATGAAATTTGGTATGGAGATATTTTGATACCCGAGAAAGGACATAGGCTACTTTTTATCCCGGGAAAATGACGCAATCCCGGAAATCCCACGGGAACGGGAACTATGCGGGTTGTTCTTTGAATGCGCGGGCGAAGCCGCGGGCGGAAATCTAGTTATTAAATATATCTAAATATTTACCTATTCGAAAACTTAATATTACGTAATATTCGAATAGGTACTAAATAAATATACACAAACAATTTCATAAAACCTTTGGCTGCAACTGAAAACATAAAAAAAATAATGACATAAAAAGCAGTGTACTAAGTATTTACCTAAAGTTCTTGCCTAGTGATCTGCCAGTCAATAATATATAGCTTAAAGTATAGGTAAAAACTCAAAAGATTTATTTAAACAATAACTTAATAATTGTGAAACAAATATTTAATATACTTCCACAATACCTACAAAAACGTATTTCCACACCTAATGTGAACATCGTCGCGGGATAAATCTAGTTTTACGATACATTTGTATTGGAGATAAAAAATAATTTGGAAAATCCAAAAGTGCACGCCTCATAATTTTTTTTTAATAAATATTTATTAATTATTATTTTTGTTTATTTAATAACAATTAAACCACATCGAATCAGACCCTGAAAAATGAAAGGGTTCTATTCCTGAGCATACTCAAGCGTAAGAGAAAAAAAAAGACTCGATTAGTAAAGTATTTCGGTCGCTATCGTGTTAACAAGAAAAAGGATTCGCACATACAGACACACGGACGTCCAAGACAGAACTTTTTTAAACTGTTTTTTAACTAGTTTAAATAACAAAAATGACATCAAAAATATCATGAACGTTAAAAATAGTGTTTTTTCTTAATATGTGTGTGTATGTATTATCTTACAAGTGCAATGTATGATACATAAAGACATTTTAAGTTTGAAAAATCAGATGTTTTGCGCGAAGTGACAGTAGTACCCACCTCAACGCTTCGCTTATGAGGCGTGCAAAAACGATACATATTGATGGTCGAATTGAACGTGTTCGCTTGATAACAATTATTTTGACCAGTTTTTTAGAGATCCTTGGTAAATTATTAGTAGGAAAAATTAGGACTATAATTAAACCTACGTACATAGTATAATTTCTTCATACATATTTTGCACTAGCTTTCCGCCCGCGGCTTCGCCTGCGTTTTCAAAGAAAAACCCGCATAGTTCCCGTTCCCATGGGATTTACGGGATAAAACCTAACCTATCCTATGTGTTAATCCAAATTACCCTCTTAACTATTCTTATTGAAAATATTTTCGTTTTGGAGACAGTTTAGTTTAACTATATTATCTTGATAACGAGTTCCTTAGAAATTCCTTGAATCACAATTCAAATAGACATTGCAATACCCAACGTTATTCAGGTTCTTTTGAAAGAAAAATTCTTTATATATGTATTTGTAGCGACTGGAGACCCTATTATAAAGATTTTTGAATTAAGCAAACTTATATACGAGTACAAGTTACCAAGTTACCAAAAACATCTATCGGGACAGTTGAGAAGACGATTTTTTTATATTCTCTTTAAAGTTTCATATTTGAACGCTTTAAAACTAGAGAACATAATATCAGACTAGAGAATTATTTCACTTACACAATAATATATTCTAGTCCGTGATGAGTAGGTACATAGGCGAATTTTTATCTGAAAACTCGTTATACCGTTCTTTTGGGAATGTATAAACAGGTAGGTAAGTAAAACGACGTTATCATTTATTTATTTATTTGTGATATATTGCACTGAATGTAACTTTATTTACAATAGATGTTTCTTATATATTTTTCACAATTCGTTCAAATCGGTCTTTTCAACAAAGCATATTCAAAAGACATACAAAATTTAATAAAATAGGTACTGATTATTAATATAATATGACATATGAATATATTTTTAGTACATTACGGTTCGCTTTGTTTGCTCTACCAAAAAAAAGACCATAGACAGAACCCTGAACACATTGTTCAGAAAAACCAATTTAGCAGTAATCCAGGGGTAACCCACAGTGGAATACATCGAGCCGCCAAATTAAAAAGGCTGACTTAATGAATTCAAAATGTACGAAATAAAACGACGCTTCGACAGCCCTGTTTCAGCTTATTGCCCTTTGTTTTTATAGAACAAGCGCAATCTTAGTTCCACTGATAGGAATTAAAATGAATACGTTACTATAAGAACATAGTCGAATGGTCAATGTTAATAATATAGTCTGTGGAAGGAGGTATCACAGATTATATGTACATGAAATATGAATATCTACAGAGAACTTTCGGTGTATCTGTCTGTATCTCTATTACTATACCTAATTCAGCAATTTGTGTCTATATGTATGTCATTATATGTATGTATATGTAAAAATACTGCGTTATAAAAACAATAATTGTTAACACTTCCAATTGAGAAATTTTTGTTCACCTACTAAAAAGAAATAGCAGATTTCAATATAATGATAATTGCCATACAAGAACTTATAAATTTTCTACATAATTACCAAGTTATTTGTTTACTTGTCTAGCAAATACATTAACGAATCCACCATGTAAATATTCATTTGCATTAAAAACAAATTCAACAATAATTATTTCTGAAAGATATAAAAGCATAATAATTAAAAGGGCATAAATAATGTTGCAGAACGCATTTCGAATGTAAATTTAATCGTCCAAAATTTCGTCATAAAGTATTTTATAACAACGCCATTTGCGAAGTAGTTGCGACATCTGAAGAGGTAGTCAACATTTCTTGTAAGAACTGTAGGAAATTTTAATTAGTTACGACACCTAGCGTGGATATTAAAACATTAATTTTAGATCTGTCTGGTAAAGACTGTTTTATAGAGGAGTGCCTAGAATTCTTGATACCTATTATGTATAGGATTCTTAAAAGATGTCTAAAAAGGGATGAGATGAGCCAATGTCTAACTAAAATATATATAATATTAGCAAGCAAGTCTAGTCTCTAATAAAAGTAATAACCACACAATACAAATTCATTTACTTGATACGCAACCCAAATCTAAATTTGAGAAATATGAACGATTTACTTACCACACGTATTATAGACTAAAAACAATGTTTGCGTGATGCTCGATTATTGTCTTGACTTTCCTACAAATAGTTGTTTAGGTAACAAATCTTGCTGCACCTCTGCTGTAAGAAAAAGCATGGCTAGAAGTTCTTAAAGAAAAACATCGAAGAATTCAAATTAAAATAGTCCCAAGCCAAGTCCGATATTCTCCATTAAACATCAGAATAGCAAATACCTCGGGAGAAGCAGTTTTATAGCAATAAAACTGTCTTATATTAACTATTCAGATCTTCATTACACTTGGATTTGCAATCCCAGTTTTAAGACTTATGGGGCCGGTAAAAACGTTATGACTCGGATATGTATGAATGTAAATTTTGTATGATAGCGAGCGTGATTCTTGTACGAAATATTCCGATTTAAGTGGATATAAAAGCAATGAGTTATGTACTTGGTATCAGATGAGTTAGAGCATGTACAGAATGGACGTTAGGATTCATAGATTAGTTCAATATTCCATAGTATTATCGTTGAAACTCTTTTAGGGAATCTTTTAGTTTGATCCATTAAAGACTTTCTTTCTAAAAACTATTAGAGGCTCTATTTGAACAAATTAATCGGAAATTACTGTAGTTAAATTATAATTGTAGCTGTTAAATAATTATTATTAAGCAACAGGATTGTTGGTTGAATATTTTTATCTATAGAAATTTCTCCCACTTCAGTACAGTACTATTTTGAATTGTTAATAGTTTAACAGTTTTCAGTTACTTTTTCTTCAATGTAAATTGTAAATATAGGTAATAATCGTCCCAGTTCTTAGCAGGACAATAGCATTCAAAGAGAATACAAATACAGCATTGTTAGACTATTTTTTGACATAGGCTTTAAATAATGGTTCATAAAAATCCTATACATTTAGAAGTGATCTCTTCCAGGTTGCCTGGAAGAGATCACTTCTAAGTGATAAGGCCGCCTAATAAACTATACTGTTTTTTGTTTTGTATATTAGCAATAAGTTTTCTATGTATAGTTTTATTGAAG
>CAJQZN010039690.1:0-14788 GCA_907164685.1 Colias eurytheme | reverse complement strand
CTGCAAGCGCGGACTGAGTGTAGGCCAGCGTCAAGTAAGTTTCATAATCGTAGTTTGGACACGGGAAGTACATACACTCGCTTAGTCTATCTTGATATATGTCCGTGATAGGATCCTATACCACAGAGAATAATAACAGGTCAACAAAAACACAATACTTTTATGTAATATCATTAACAGAACACAGACCTTATAAAATAATAGACATTTGGTACATTGTAGATACTAAATTAATAATTAGTCGAGTATTAGCCGTAACTTGTAAGCACCTCGTATGGATTCATCAATTAATTAATGCTGAGATCTCAAATATTTGCAATTAGTGAACTATTACCGTGGGCTCTCTTGAAACTAAAGCTCTATTATAAACGTTAACAATACTGTGAAACAAGCTACAAATCGATTAATTTACTTATCAAAACCAAAGCTCAATTACTTATGTCGGTTCTTGGAAATACGTTGCAATGTATTTCGTAGCGCTTTCAGTTTGTGTAGATATTTTAAGAAATAATACATGACGTAGGTATATTTTCGTTGTTTTATTTAACAAATTGTACTAGGTATCTTTCTTTATTACATGGGCAATCATTGCTTTCATGTATTTTTGTGTTTAGAACAAAATTTCTACTTAAATCGGAACGACTTATTTAAATAATTATTTCATTGATCATGTAAGTACATACATGTCGTGGTCATATCGTAAATTTGCTCATTTCATGATATGACTGGCCATTTCACGAAATGGTCGCATTTCGTGAAATGGCCAATTTAGTTTGGCCACATCATGATGTGGCTTGATCAGATCAATGATAAGAAATCGTTTCACGATATGGCCAACTAATCGCACGGTTTTTTCATGAAATGATCAAAATTATTTGATCATATCGTAAAATAGTTACATTAATCATTGGTAGAGGCGCTGCAAGCTCTGTGTTTATGTGATAAGATGGCGGCCGCGCGCTGGCGAAAATTTAATTATTCGCAGTTAAAAACTTCATAATTCGTTTAATAACAATATGAAGAAATTCATAGCAAAGAATTTACGACGGTTCGAGTACTATGGAAAATGTGGATATCTTATATGTATTGAAGAAAAAATGCGTCTTAAATAAAATAATTTAAGACGCATTTTTTCTTTTAGGATATATATTTATATATCCTACTATAGTATTATAATTGTTTGTTTTTTAAAAAGCGATTCTGCTTCTGGCACTCGCCGGCCGCTGCCGCGGCACGCTCGCTTTGCTCGCTCGGCTCGTGCGTTGTTTATCGAAGTCTAACCTAACCTAACCTAACTGTTTTTTATTGCAAAAACGATTCGCTTCTAGCATTCGCCGGCCGCTGCCGCGGCACTAACTTGAATGACATTAAACAAGTTTTTAGAATATTCTGAATTTTAATATTTTATGGACTCTTTATATTTTATACGATCTGGCCAAATGTGGATGGCCAAATCGTGAAACGTTGACGATTTAACGATCTGATCAAACTATGTTGGCCATTTCATGAAATGCGACCATTTCGTGAAATGATCGATCATATCATGAAATGAGCAAATCTACGATATGGCCACGACATACATATATCCATTGGTTGTAAGAACTTACTCTTAGAAAATAGCCACAGATTATTCCAGCGAATGTAGATATTTAAAAGAAAAATATGGTTCAATCACTCCTAAATAAGTAGGTAGGGTAAATAATGCCTCATTATTATAAGGCAAACAAGTGAAGCTATTTCTATAACATCAGAAAACCGATATCTTTGTATACTCTCGGACGGTTGTGTTCCACAAATAACGCTTTCTTATTCTAGGCTTATGAGATTATGCATTATTTGGCTCATCCTAGATCTAGACGAACAAACAACAACTATTAACTCGACAAATACAATCTAATAACTTGACTATAGTTAACGTTTATTTAACACTATTAGAATCTTAATCTTAATCTTAATTCTAATACTATTATAAAGGCGAAAGTTTGTATGGATGTATGGATGTGTGGATGTATGGATGTATGGATGTTTGTTACTCTTTCACGTAAAAACTACTGAACCGATTACAATGAAATTTAGCACACATATAGAGGGTAACTTGGATTAACACATAGGATAGTTTTTATCCCGGAAATCCCACGGGAACGGGAACTATGCGGGTTTTCCTTTGCAAACGCGGGCGAAGCCGCGGGCGGAAATCTAGTATAATATAAAGTATCTATTTGTTTTAATATTAACTAAACAGTTATTATTATTGTTCAGCACAATAAAGATTTAAAAAAAGATATACTTTTGAACAATTTCAACCGTCCACATTCACATAATCAGTTTTAAATATAAAAAAGTTCAAAACCAAATATTCCTTTTACTTCGTAATTTAACCAACCTTTATTATAATCCTACCAAATAAAATGCACGCTGCAATCCGCTGATCCGATATTACACGTATTAGCGGTCAGCGCTCGTCTTTAAAGGCAGCATTTAAATTTTTAAGACTACAAAGTTGCAGGCGCCTGAGGATCCAAATCTTCTTACTCGTAAGCTGCTTAGAGGGTAAAGCTTTGACAATCGAATGCGAGATTGGGGCCTGCGAATTTAAATTTCGTTGAGGTACTGCGAGAATTTCGCGCACTACTGGATTATGTCGCTTGTTAAATTTAAGAATTTTCCTTCAGTTTTATGTAGATCTTTATTCATTTGCTACATTTAAGAATAAATTATATTGTATTTAATAATGAGTATTATGTATGTTACTTTTTCTACGTATTAAGTACCTATGTTGTAGAACATTTTAGAAACAATAGAAACGTTTCTACAATACTGCCGGGTTCTTTCAATCACTCTTTCACATTCAGATTATACGACTTAGAAAATAAAGAAAAAGTAGTAGTTAATGGTTAAAAGATTTGATTAAAAGGTTTATAAATAGTATGCTTAATTATTTCAACTTTATAATGGAAAATAACCAAATTAAACAATGTATTTCATTGTCCAGTACCTACAGTTTAAATAGATACACGTTATTAATTTCTAGTTAGTACTTGTTTAAAATTAAATCCGAAAGGCGAAATAATAGATAATCATTTTCACAATCCGGCCGACCGCTAGTTATTTCAGACAATTTTCCTTGAAATTTTAGTCAGATATCACTAAATTCAATTCAAAATTATAGTACTTATAAATTTTGAGAAAACATATTTCAGAAACAAGATATTATCAAGAATATAATCAAGTTAATTTCATGAATAGCAGTTGACCTCGATATACAATATTAAATTCATCTTTGGTTCTATCAAACCAATGTAGGCGGTATACATCACAAATCCAAAGCATTCAAGTCAGTTTATCCTTCTAAATATCTAAAATTTATTTATGTATAATATGTTTAACATTTTAATAGTTATACTTAAGATATTCCTTATCCAATATTCTCATTCTGGAGAACGAAAAAATTCTTAAAAATATAATGAAACCTTTATAAATTACAATACAATTTTCATTTACTCTTCCATGATATTTCTTGTAATTAACACCTGCGCCAACTTTTCCACACCATTTAACGTGCGCTCTCTTTTTATCGCTAACTAAAATTGTAATTAAAAGTTTAAGAAACACAGCATTATCATTAAAACCCTAATCACAAGTGCGCAGGGACTATAGTTTAATATACTATGCAGGGACTTTAAAATTCCGCTAAGTTACCGCGCTTCGCTGAATTCTTGGCTGAATTAATTCGGACACGAATTAATCCGAACACCTTCCGATTTGAAAGATTGTGACGCTCCAATTGGTGCTCTCCGAATTTCAAACACGTTCCATTTATACCTAACTGGCTTTTTTATTTAATCAAAAGACTGTCAAAATTGAATCAGCCAGTCTTATTTTTAAAGATTGACAACTGAATATTGGAAATTTTGCGATTTAGGTTTTATTAAGTGTCTAAAAATATTCGAAAGAAACGAAATATTTCGATAGTATGTTTTTAAGATATAATTTGAATTTCATTTTAGCAAGCTTTAATACGGCTATAATTATATTTTATTAATGTAAGTTTCAATGATTCATTGGACATTTCCAATTCAGAGCAACTAATAGATTTGCAGAGTACACGTGCTTCTAAAAATTCACCTTTGTTCATTGAACAATACGAGGCCAGTGGCGAATCAATAAAACGAAAACAATGGTTTTATATTCCACACCTACAACCAGAAAACATAATAATATGAACACCAAGGTACTTCTTATTAAGTGAAGATAGGTTAGTGAGAGATTAATACGATTAGGAAAACTATTCTTATCTTTTGGGCACATTATTTTCTAGACATTAGAATTCAGTTACATTTACAAAAACGCCATAACATAATCTGGATCGGAAATAGGGATGAACATTGGGCAAGATTTCTCTATATTGCGTAAACATCAGACATACCTAATAATATAATAAACAAAGATTACATTAATTATAAAATCAAATTATTGTTTTCAAGTGTAAAACGCTCATTCGAAAATAAAAACCACATTATTTTAAAATGAAGAAAACCGTATTCAAGTGAATACATCTGTAAGATTTGTTTCGCGTTAGCGGTGATTTCGCTAAAATTAAGCTCTTTAGGCTATATTTTGAAAAGGAATGGCGGGAAGGAAACCGGATACCGGATGTAAATAAACGCGGTACTTAACTGGTCCACGGAATTTATTGTGCCAACTCTGGATTTCGTACTTAGTATTAATATTCGCCTGTTAGATCTGAGAAGCACATGGACGTTTGTGTAAAGACAAATAACTTCAATCCGAGTAATAATTTTTATTTCTATTTTCAGTTAAATTATGTCAGTCCCTATGAGTCTTACAAACTCAAAAACTCAAACTCAAACATTTATTTATTCAATTAGACTTCTTCTAGAAGCACTTTTGAAACGTCATTAAGTACATATTTTTAACATTTACCACCGATTCGGAAAGCAGTATCTACGGAGAAGAATCGGCAAGAAACTCCATAGTTGCTCTTTTTAATCATGTCAGAACAATTCTTGCTACACCTGTAAATACACCAGTATTTACCCGACTGCGAATGAAGGAAGGTTATGTTTTTCGAGTGTATTTATTTGGTACCTAACTACATCCTACAGCCAAAATCGGTGGACGTGTTTTGACTTACCTATGTGGTGTCGTTGTAATCATCAGAATTATGGTAGTGACATAGCCTACATAAATTATTGATCAGGATTAATTGTAATAATAATTATCTATTTATTTCTTCTTCACGTTTCTTTTTATCATGATAAATACAAAAGAACAGAAGATAAAAATAATAGAAAGATTACAATACACTCTTATAACACTAAAGCCATACAATCGAGGACTGGATCCACTGAGATGAATGGTTATTACAGACGTCATCGCCGACCTGTGACTCTAAGCTTAAGCCTATAAAGGAAGGATATAAGTACTGGAAGCCCCACTTTGTGGCGTGTGATCAATGGATTTTTACGTATTTCTAAAGAGTGTATGTGAAACTTTGATTTGTAGGTATTGTTATGCATGCTAAAGTAGGTGTGGAATATTTATTTAGAATATAGGAAGTAGAAAATAAGTCGGAAATAGTGGAAAGTATATTGTAGTTAAACTAAGAATAAATTTTAGTCATCAAATTTTAGTTTTTAATACATATTATTTTATTTATTACACTGCGAAATTTCAAGCACAAACCCCGATTTAAAATATAATTTTGGACAATTGGCACTGTAGTTTTATTCTTTAATTCAACATATGTTACAGAAGTCTACAAATTCAATACAGCTTGTGATGTGTCACGTCCCTAGATTGATAGTCGATCTAAAATAAATGGCTAAGAACTGGACGCCCACTCACCCGTCTGGGAACCGTTTGAAAGTCTTTCACGTGCTTTCAACGTGATTTATATATTTATAATTCATAGACAGCGATTTATGTGGATTTTAAGCCGATTATTATAACATCTAGCTACTATTATATCCAATTAAATACAAGTAATAATAGAGTATATAAATAATATTTGGGTATATTTTAACGATTGCTACAACAAATAAAACGCATTATTTTAGATCAATAAATTATAAAGTAAGGAATGCACGTATGCGCATACTTTAGATACATTATGTATAATAATTCTGCGCAATTGCCATTCATTAAAGCCTATTGAAGCACATTACAACACAACAAATCGATTATATTTTTCCTGGTGTATTCGATTTATTTCCTCCTCCTAAACTCGTGTCGGACGCCAAGGCTCTGGGTCGCAGACCAAGTTAACTAATATTTCCTACTCTATACTTTTTCAACCTGTATGACCACTAATATTATAAAACTGAAGAGTTTGTTTATTTGAACGCGCTAATCTCAGGAAATACTGGTCCGATTTGAAAAATTCTTTCGGTGTAAGATAGCCCATTTATCTAGAAAGGCTATATTATATCATTACACTAAGACCAACAGGAGCGGAGCCACGTGAGTGAACCCGCGGAGCACAGCTAGTTTCGTTATAAACATACTATCTAAACATCACATATTCACAACTCATTCCAAGCTAAACTGTAAACCATCCAGCTTTAATAACTCTCGGACATTTCCACTCGTTTCACAAAGAATTTTCAATTGCCGACGGATTTCCGCGGACTACGGCATGCGGATTCCATTTACTGTTGAACAGATGTACCACACAATCATCTTCATTATATCTTTGGAAATCCCTAGCAGAAACTACGGAGTCTATTATGGGACCCTTTCGACCTTATTAACTGAGGTTTATATCCAAATATAGGTTCGCCTTTGATGTTTATCGTTATCGATTTTAGAACGAAAATATAAACCTATTTGATTTTTTTTTAAGTATATTGTGTGTTATGTTGAATGATTTACATAGTGTAATAAAATGTATCATCATGTGAATATCCTTGTGTTTATAGAATTACTGATTATTAGATATTAGATTTTTAAGATAAAGTGATTTTTAGTATACCTAATGCGGTACTCTATCGTTTAAGAGGTAAAAATGCTTTCAAATATAGATTTTGCGCTACATAATTAATATATTATAATCAATTCTGAAAATAGTTTCATAAAGCAAACAATTGAATATGCTTTATCAAAGATTGTAAATGAATTATTAAACACAAACAATATTACAATTAAATCTAACAGAACCTTCTTTATTTCTATAAACACAAACTTCTCGAGTTATAAAGCAAATAAACACAACGAAAGCAGAATTTAGTTCAGTTAATTATAACTCCTACTGTGTACTAAGTTTTAATCTGTAGATTAAGTCTAAAAAATGTAGGAATCGTGTTCATTAAATCTAACGAACGGAACGGGATTACAATTTCAGTTGGACTTTTACGTATGTTACTATTTTGTTCTTGGGCGTTGTTTAATTAGTGAATGGTTTATTATAGATCAATTAGGAGTATAATATGTTCGTTAATATACGGTAGTAATTAGTTGGCTTCTCTTCCTTGAAAGGAAGAAAGGCATTTGTACTCTTTTAAGAAAGAGTACAAATGCCTTTCTTCCTTCTGCTTCTAATTTAATAGGTACTGATTTGATCTTAGAGCATTAAAGATTTGATCGTCCAAAGAATACATCTTAGTCGAATATTAATGCGTAAAAAAGATAAACCATTTTATTCTAACCTTTGGTTAAGATTAAAAATAAACAATTATTAATTTATTTTATATTTTTCTAAGTTCGTGATAAAATTTGAAAATTTTATATCTATGCTTGAACGCATTTCATGGGCAGCTTTGTAAACATTAAATGAAAGTATTTTATAATAAATTATTTAAAGCTATTTATAACGTCATAAATGTTTAATTTTCCACCGCATTCGCGGTTCAACTGCCGCCAAGCCACCAAAATGAGATACACATTTATTAATCTTCTCTAGTTTTTTTCATTCTAATGATCTGCTATTTAATTATTGAGTTAGTGCAATTGCACTAAGCTAATAAATTGCACTTATATTATCTTATATATAAAATTCTCGTGTCACAATGTTAGTCTGCATACTCCTCCGAAACGGGTGGACCGATTCTCATGAAATTTTCTGTGCATATCGGGTAAGTCTGAGAATCGGCCAACATCTATTTTTCATATGTACCACGGGCGAAGCCGGGGCGGACCGCTAGTTTGTTAATAAATTGCACTTATATTATTTGTTAATAAACTGTATTTCCTGTAAATGATAAATTATTTAAGTTTGTGAATGAAATATTATGTGCAATGTGCATAGCCCTACTATTAAATACTTAGTAGAGTGAATCGGTTCAACCATAAAATACAATACGATCTTTTATTTGTAGATAAACACGTAAATTATAATTTTAACACAAACAAAGTCTCATTTTTTTAAGTATTTACAACTGCGTCTCTTGTATTTCACTCGGTATCAACATTATTATACATTTTGATAATGTAAATAATGTAAGACCGAGAAATGTCTTGAAAATCAAGACGTTTTTGTCTCTACCGCTCTTCAGCGCTTAGCCATAACCATAGATAGTACCAACTGCAAACCTTAAGCCACCATCAATAATTCATACCAAATCACGCATCCGAACAATCAGAATCATAATGGTCAGAAATAATTCACAGTTCCTAATTAGTTTCTCTCTGAAATACGTTTTGGATAAACCGTTTCGATTCGCAGATGAACTAATTTTCGTGTAATCTATGTTTCAGAGTTGGTAATGCGATTTAACAAAAGATACAATTGTATCGCTGATATAAATTGGACAGAGTCCAGTTTGATATTAATTACGCGGGATTTGCTGGAACTTTATTATTCTAATTTCTGAAGGTATAATTTGTTCGTGTAATAAGTTTATTTTTTAATAAATTAATTATGTAAATGTTAAAAAGTGTATTTTTCAACTAGTAAGCGTAATGAAATATTAGGGACTTCTTCCTCTATGTAGAGAAAAACGTAAATATGTACCACGGGCGAAGCCGGGGCGGACCGCTAGTTATGTATAAAACTAACAAGGGCCCTTTTCCCCATAGGCCCTGCGTATGTGTAATCGCATTTTCTACTGAAAAAGAGCGTCGTCGAATCATTTATTTATTTTTAGATTAGTTATTTTACGCAAGAACCTTAATTTGTAGGAACAAATTAGTCATTACTCTATTGGTATTGGAAACATCCCATTTTAATATACATTTCAAATTAACATATAAAGCAGCTATGAATACCTTTTAATTAAGCGACGCTGTCGTTATTACCATTTAATTAAATGCTTCTATTTTAGAGGAAACATAATAAATGAATAGTTAATTAAACTATATCAATGCGTAATAATTTATGTAAATAGCTTTTTGTACTTTTTGACTTCAGCAGTGTTCGTTAAAATTTATCATACAGAAGTTTAGTAATGTGACGTCATAATTCATATTTTATACCTTCAAAGTGATTATTTATTTTGCAAAACATATCGAAATCTAAGGCAGTATGTATTGTACACATTAAGATTAAAAATAAGGGAGACAAAGTAGGCAATTAATCTTGTCTTTACTATTTACACACCACCGTAAGCTGACCATTGCACGAAAATAATTTGACCTCCAACATTAAGGCTTACGATCCCGGCAAACCGAGAAATATTAAGATATACTTTTGGACCGCTATTTTGGTAAACTACTGCGGATTTGACCGCATTATCTCCCAACGAAGACCATCTAGGACAGAATTAAAACGTCCACTAAACGTAATTTGCGCTCTAATGGACTAAGGGGTGATTAATGTCTTCAGGACATTACATTTAATGAGGACAAATTGCATCTTTGAGCATCTTTCTAATAGCTGCCTTAATTATTCTTTTGAGCACCTAAAAGCTTTGGATGCCAATCTTTTTTGGGATAGAATGACTGTTAGTTGTAATGTTTAAAGTTGAAATTGTTTATTGACACCGTTTTTTGTTTTGTAAACTTCTGGTTAAATATAGCTTAAATAGTCGGTTTTATTGATGTCTCTTGTTAAACACTTTTAGTTGAAAACATTGACACCATGGACATTCAATTGTTTCAAATATACTATTATTGTAATTACAGCTATTGAAATAATACATACCTAATTAACAAGGTCTAAACCAAAAATAATTTGCATAATTAATTTGACACTAAACTTTAATGATAATGACATTTTCACCTAATTTTGGTTCAATTGTTAAAATAATGAATTATAATTCGTAGTCAGGTTTCCAAAGCTTTGATATATGAAACAAAGGGGACATGGGGACCGGCCATGTTAAGCCGAGAGCAGATAATCGGATGTTGATATTATATTATTGTTTGCGTATACAGACCTCCTTCCAGTGACTATAATATGTTTGAGACAGTCATGGAAGAAACATTAAAGCGTTTAGGCAGGAGTAAAAAGAAGGTAATAGTATGTGGTGATTTTAATATTGATTTACTTTCACACACACAGACGGCAACACGAATAGTTAATTTGTTTCACTCATTTAATCTGTATAAAGTTTTTGATGAACCCACACGAATTTCACCTACTTCTGCAACTTGTATTGATAATATATACTGTGATTGCAACTGTCTAGAAAAAAATATCCTCAATATACTGACTTCAGATCACTGTGGCCAGAAAGTAGTTTTGGAATGGGATTGCATACCTAAGTTTAAAAGAATTAATGTTAGGCCTATAACTAAAAAAGGCATTGATAAATTTAGAGATAATATTAATAATAAACTGCCTAACCTGAATGATCAATCCTTTTATAATAATCCTTGTGAAATGTTTACAAATCTTTTTAATTTAATTCATAATGAGTTTAAAGAAATATTTAAAGTTAAATCTTTAAGTATCACCAAGGATTTACCATTTAGTCAATGGGCAACACCTAGTATACACAGATGCAGGAACATTCTATATGAGTTATATGGCATGAAGCAATATAACAAAGACTTGTCATTCCATAATTATGTTAGAAATTATTCAAAAACTTTTAAAAAAGTTTGTTTCACTGCCAAGTGTCTATATGTCAGAGATAAAATACGCAACTCTGATAACAAAGTTAAAACAGTTTGGACAATTATTAATGGTGAAATGGGCAAAAGCCGGACAAATAGTACCATAAAACTTGTAAATGCTGGCAGGGTCATTGACAAAAGTGCTGATGTTGCGCTTGCTTTTGAAGATTTCTTTAGTAGTGTCCCTGTTAGTATTACTAAAAAATTAAATTCATCATCAGTGCTTGCGGAGTCCTATTTGAGGGACCATGTTGCGGAGTGTAATGTATTATTTGAATTGCGACATGTGACTGCAGATGAAATTGTTAAAACTTTTAAAACATTAAACTTAAAAAAAACATGTGATCTCTGGGGAATGTCTGTGAATTTAGTAAATAATATTATAGAAAACATTGCCAACCATTTAGCGTTTATATTTAATCAATGTTGTGACTGTGGTATATTCCCTGATTTATTAAAGTTTAGTAAAGTTATTCCTTTATTCAAAAGCGGTGACCAAGAAGACTGTAATAACTATAGGCCTATTTCTATTTTACCAACTTTGAGCAAAGTCTTCGAGAAATTGATTTTAAACCAATTATGTAGTCATTTTGTTTCAAATGGTTTACTGCACGCCAAACAGTTTGGTTTTACAAGGGGGCGCTCTACCACTGATGCTGGAATAGCTCTTTTGTCACATATATATAAAGCATGGGAAAATTCAAAGAATGCTTTGGGGATATTCTGCGACCTTTCTAAGGCTTTCGACTGTGTAGAACATTCCACTCTATTACGGAAACTAAATTTTTATGGTATCAAAGGTTTGTCTCAGGACCTCATAGCTTCATATCTTCAGAACAGGGTAAAGACCGTTGTTGTTAATGGAGAGAAATCTTGCGGTGCGCCGATTAACATTGGTGTTCCGCAGGGATCTATCTTAGGACCGTTTTTGTTCTTAGTGTATATTAATGACCTACCTTATTATTTGCAGGATATGTGTGAAATAGTACTGTTTGCAGATGATACCTCATTAATATTTAATGTGGATAGATATGACACAAATGTTGACGAAGTAAACTCTGCTCTTTTACGCATATCTAATTGGTTTAATGCTAATAATTTATTATTGAATGCAAAAAAAAACAAATTGTGTAGAGTTTATCCTTCCAAATGTAAAAAAAGGTCAAAAGGGATATCATTTTAAACGGGGAGGTATTATACCCTGTCGAGTCTACTGTTTTTCTTGGTTTGACACTAGATGAGAAGCTACAATGGGGGACCCATGTTGCCACCACCGCTGCTAAGCTCAGCTCAGCTGCATATGCAGTTCGAAGAATAAGGCATCTCACCGATGAAGATACGGCTAGATTGGTTTATTTTAGTTACTTTCATAGCATTATGTCCTATGGAATTCTACTATGGGGCAGGGCTGCAGATATAGAAACTATATTTATATTACAGAAAAAAGAGCCATACGCTCTATATATAATTTACGTGCTCGGGACTCACTAAGAGATCTCTTTAAGAATATTGGTATCCTCACTGTACCATCACAGTATATATTTAATAATGTTTTACATGTACACAAAAACGCGGACTTACACACAAAAGTAGGAGATAGACACTGTTATGGCACAAGGAATAGAAATAAAATTGAAATGCCATTTTATAGGTTAGCTAAAGTTAAAAATTCATTTATGGGCCAAGGTATACGTTTTTACAATAGAATTCCTCATAGTATTAAAGAGTTTAGTAGTGTTAAATTTAAAACTTATTTAAAAAATGTATTAGTTCAGAGAGCCTACTACAGCATTAAGGAATATATGGAAGATGAAAATCCATGGAGGGTTGTCGCGTAAGAATAACAGGACAGTTCTTTGGCATATTATGATAATATATAATATTATGTAGTTAGATGTAAGTAACATGTAATGTAAAATTATATTGTATATGGACATGACTTTAAAAGAGCAACTATGGAGTTTCTTGCCGGTTCTTCTCCATAGATACTGCTTTCCGAATCGGTGGTAAATTTAAAGAATGTAATGACGATTCAAAAGTGCTTCTGGAAGAAGTCTAATTGAATAAATAAATGTTTGAGTTTGAGTTTGAGTTTGAGTTTTGAGTTTATATTCTATGATACAATAGTATTACATTTCTGTTAAATGAACTATTTCTTTTATTTACTTTAAACATTGTGGTACTCCAAAAGTCAAGTACTCTTATTTTTCTTAACATGGTTGCCTTTGTGCGTGTGGAACTTTGTAGTAGTAAAATGTGTAAAAATGCGTAAATATCAAATGTATATTTACACATTTTTACACACTTTTTTAATCGTTTGAGATGGAGAAATTGTATAGCAAAAATACCAAAGATCTATAGCAATAGATTTACAAGTATTACAATCATGACGTTAACATTAATGGACTTATCATATTATAAAACGAGCAAGATACGAGGATAACTAACGATAAAGATACGAGGCAAAGGTTATTAAAAATCAGGTCAATTTATCAGCATAAGGGTTAGAATACAAAATTTGAATATCTTAAATAGAAATCTTCATAATTCGGTATTTTATCTATAGTAGCATGCTCTCGTAGCAATGGTTTTCAGATGGCACCTGTAGGTATCTAAATAGTAACATGTCATTAATATTATGACTGACTATACAATGCTTCTTTGGTATGATTCTTCATTAGTTTGAATAAGTATCAGTAGAAGAAGTTCCATCTCAATAAACTTTACGTTTACTCATACAATAGAGCCTCCAAAATTTTTTCTTCAATCCCATAGATATTAATCAACACCACCACTGTCTTATATGTATTCACAAATTGTGTAACTTAACATGAAATAGGCCATATGCTCCTCTCATATAAACATTAAAAAAATGTCCAAACAGTGTAACCCCGACCTACTAGTGTAATTTTCCGCGTCATCTGCACCTTTTTTAGTTCCCAGTGAACGGTTCCGATAGTGTCGTTTCCCAACAAATTGCCGCTTAAATGCCATTTCACTCCGGGCAGGTATAATTATAACTACGGCCTCTATTGGAGTATTAAGATTTATAACGTGCTATCTGTTATCCGCGGTTTTGTCTGCGTGAGATGATTTGTGTGAAAAACTATCCTATTATAAGCTATCGTCACTTGCTCATAATTAGCTCTTGAAAACATATAGGTACTATGGACAGATAGAGTTACGTAATGTACAAATGATTATTATTATAGGAGCCGTCGATGTATTTTTTCTGATAAATATGGCCAAAATTCACACATATTTCTATCTATTTACCAAACAGTTAATTTTTTTAATGGCTTTTTGTCCGTTTCTGATACTAGAGAGCTAGAGCTAAATTCTCATTTATAACATTAGATATACAATTGGCGACATATCTTTGAATTCTAGTCTGTTGGTGGATTTTCAAATGAACAGATACAAACGGAAATATTTATTTATAAGTATTTTAATACTTACATCAGTGTATTCAAAATCTGTAAAGTTAAGAGTTTAGTGCGTTTATGTGATTCCCTATAGAGCTAAAGAAAAACTGCGTATCCATAAAGAAAACAGACCAATTAACTGTGAAAACTTGCTCCATAATCTACAAAGAACATCTAACTTTTTAATATCCATTCAACCCATACATTCTATATCGGCTAAAACATACCATCGATCCCATGTCCCTTAGTAATTTTCCACATGGATAATCGGTTCAATTTAAAAATTTTCAATCTCTTTGTGCAGCGTCTTTCCAAACTATACAAGGCCAGTACGCAACGGTGTGAAA
>CAJQZN010039687.1:16603-26749 GCA_907164685.1 Colias eurytheme | reverse complement strand
AGCAACTGAACAGTGACGAATGCACTGGTGATGTGCAAATCACCTGAATGGCGACAAGGTCACGCACGCTTACGACTTCTAGTGTCTTGTTATTTAGATTTCTATGATTCTTACTATTGAAAAAAATATTCGCATTTTTTATAAATAGGCGAAGTTTTGTTATAATGTTTCAGTTTCAAAACTCATGTCTAAATATTAAATGCCTTTCAATGCGATATAAACTCGTAACTTACTTTTAATATAAAATTCGTGATACATTCAAAGTATATAGGTATTGTGTTTAATGACGAAATAAAACCACATTCTAGCTACAAATAATATTTATTTCTGATTCAACATTTCCCTAATAAAAGCTGATTAACATCGATTATATATTCACTGAATTCTACCGGAATGATATAACTATGTAAGAGAGCCTCGGGTTAAAAAATCAGATTTAAGTACACTTATAAAAATGTTATAAAAAATGATTAAAAATAAAGAAACATTGGGTAAAATCTCACGATAGATACAAAGAAATACTTTTTACTAAGAACAATAGAACAATGAGTGTATTTTAATTTTTAAACTACATTTTTCTCTTTCTAACACATGCAATACTATAGACAGAAAGAGAGGTACATATTATATGTATTTCAAATACAATGAATATTTATTAAATTTGAAAAGTTTCAAATCTAGTTGAAATAGGGAAGAAGACATACAATTCAGATAAAACTTCACTTTAAGAACATGTAACATTTATTATATAGGAATAAATAACTTCCTAATGCCTTAAAGCAGTAATTTCTACGCTTAAATCAACTTTACATTAATATTTTTTTAATTAAAGGATATTAGTACATTTAAACAGGAAGTATTAGAAAAAAAATAGAGAAGAGAAGAATACAACAATAGAAAATAAAGTTTATTTTTAACAGTTATAATTTGCAAATGCTTTGTGAGATTTATTTTTAAATTTCCCTCAATTTTTCGCTCATATTCATTCACATTTTAACGAAAGAAAATACCAAAATAAAAGTAAAACTACTAAAGTAAAGTTGATTTAACTCCACTAAATGCCACTACTATAACATTTACTCCTCGGTCTGTCCGGCCGAGTCGAGTATCACTTCGAACGAGAACGGTTGGAACAAGTAACCTTCACCCGAGTAGAACTTGCTTTGGAACTCCACCCTGGGGGAAAAAACGAAAAATACCATTTTATTATTTTTCCAGATGGTTATAAACATTGTACACTACCAGTGCATTTGAATCAAACGAACATAGAGCTAGGGCAAGAGCATTCTTTCGTTATCTTTTAGTGTAAACGAAAACTCGTATTCAATGTTGTTCAGTATTAGAACATTGCATATAATCTTTACGAACGCACTAAGAACAACGAAAGTATGCTCTACGCTTGTTTACACTTAAAGAATTTGACATAGTGGGGTTAGAATGAGCATTCGCTCGTTTGATTTAAATGCACTGTAACAGTACGCTTATTTGTGTAGTTGTATAAAACACAACTCAGTATGATATTTAATTTTATTGTGATTTAGTCAACTGGAATGGAATACAGTAGAACTCCAATTATCCGAACTCCGACTATCCGAATCGCCGATTATCCGAATCACAAAAAATTGTCCAAAAAAAGTCTAAGTGCGCTATTATTCTTCCCCCCGGCCCCGCGAAGCCAGTGTTTACGCGTCAAGTCTTGACTTGACTTATCTTAACTTGCCGTTGTGCCTACACTGACTTGAGATGTTTAAAAAACAATGATTTTTATTTCTAAACTTGTACATAAGTACATTTTATTTATATTTAAAACGTGAAAATTTCATGTTTCTTTCATTTAATTCATTAAAAAGATAGTGCAATATCAAAACGTAGCTTTTATTGCCTCCAATGGCAATGTTTTTTTAAAAATCCGATTATCCGAATATTTGATTATCCGAATGGGTCCCGGTCCCCATTAATTCGGATAATTGGAGTTCTACTGTATAAGAACAGGCTAGTTTAATAAATGTGAATAAAGGTATATGGGAGCTGAAAACGAGATGAATACAATAAATTAAAGTGAGTTGATAAGAGAGGATTATAATAATGTGCGTGTGCGTGTACGTACAAACTACAAATGTGTGTGATCGTGGTCGTCTGCGTACGAGCGTGAGTGTATACGTGCGTGTGTGTGTGTGTGTATAAAAATTACAATTTAATAATAGAGACAAGACAATAAATTTTCATCTGTGTACGTGCGCGCGCGTTTTCATGCGCATGTGCCTGTGTGTGCATGCCCATGCGTGCGTGCGTGTCTATGGGAGGGGATAAAAGTTTGTGTTCGCTTGTTTAGGCGTGTGTGAATGTGCGTATTTGCTTGGATATATGCGTATATATGATCATGTATATTTTTGCATATGAACATATGTATGTTAGTACACGACTATGAGTGTGAATGCGCTAACCAGTGCAGGCGCAGCGTGTGCAGGAAGGCGGAGAGCCCCTCCATGAGCACGAGGATGGAGACGGAGATGGCGGCCCAGCCCGCGAACACCACGTACAGGAACACGCCGCCCTCGTATCCCGTCGACATCAGGCCCTGCGACAATTACAAAAATAACGATGGGAAAATAATATAATGAATAAATCGCTTTTAAAATCCGTTAAAGTCTTTAATTTCTAAAAAATACGTGTCAAAATTTCTTTGGCAATATTCAAAGACACCAAAGTCACCTAACTCCATGAGGAGACGGTATTGCCATGACGCGACCTTGTAGTTTTTAATTAATTTAATTTTCATTTCAAAAAATTTTAGAGCATTAATTACGTTACATTTTTTGGTATTATGAAGCAATAGAACTGGAAATATTTGAATTTTTGTACTATTGGAACAGCTTGCAGCAGTTAAATATTTTTTGGAAAAATATTTGAATTAACATGATATTATTTCCCTATAGTTTCTAGTTTCGATATAAGCACTAATATTACTTGGCTCATACCGTTTCCTCCTTTTAAACTTCATAGTATGAATAATATATTCTTGTATGTGAATAACTGTATATTTCTTTAGTAGTGTTTGTATTTGCGTATAAATGTACTTACACGCATATAAACGTATGCGTGTGCGTTCATTTTCTTTTTTATCCATACTAATATTATAAATGCGAAAGTAACTCTGTCTGTCTGTCTGTTACTCAATCCCGCCTAAACTACTGAACCAATTTTCATGAAATTTGGAGATATTTTGATACCCGAGAAAGGACATAGGCTACTTTTTATCGAACGGGAACTATGCGGGTTTTTCTTAAACTGCGCGGGCGAAGCCGCGGGCGGAAACCTAGTCATCTATCTGTGTGTCTGTATGCACATACCTTCCTAACCATCATGTCACACGTATACGCGCGACTTATGTGTATATGTATAATAATGGTATGTGTCTGTGTGTCTGTATAGTGTATGCACATACCTTCCTCAGCAGCATGTTCCAGGCGACCTCAGCGAGCTGCGCGTGCGCAAGCGACAGCGCCCAAAGCCGCAGGTACGAAGCTGTATGTGACACGCTTCCTAGCACGTACTCGATCGTGTGGATCGCCTAAAACAATGAATAATTTTATAAAAAAAATGCGTAAAATATGTTTTTAATTTTAAAACGAAAAGGCTTTACATGTCTTTTTTATTGTACCAAAAAAGCTCTTAAACCAATTAACAGAGTGATTTTGAAAAGTGTTAAATCGTCGACAATCGAATGCACCTTGCATTATTTCTTAATTTCTATTAGCAAATACGAAAGTATTGATTCGAGTCCATTTTGATTCGAGATATGATCAAAATGGCCAGAGCAACTGGTACAAAAAAAAATTCATAAATGCAGCGTCGAAGCATTATTATTATTATTTTTTACACATATTACTTTATTGCACCGCTTCTATACAAATTCAACTCTAAATTGATGACCTCTTTCACTTGTAATTAATCATGTTTTCGGACCATTACCAAAAAAAAGCAACTGATTATTTTTTGTATTAATAAAAACAATACATAGCACACACATTTTTTTTAAAGTGGGGAAATCTTGCAATGATACCCACGGCCCCCGGGGAAGGAGCCGTGGGTTATGTCGGAAGCCGCTTTAATGATGGGGCCACGGGTATTGGTCGGAATTCTTCCGCGACAATATAACATACCTGGTGAATGAAGACCTCAGTGATGTCCTCATCATGATGTGGAGCCGGTACCGGAGCCCCACCGGCGCTGCCGTTTTCAGCTGCTGCTTCAAGGGGTTGGGCGCCTTGCGTCTGTTCGAAATAATAATAAAACGATATAAATGACTAGGAACCACGAAAACTTAAGAACGAATGCAGGTTTATACAAACCAATTAAAATAAAACAATACAAACATTTATATTGAAAAAAAAAAAAGACGGGTTGCACTGGGGGAGTGCCGGCAGAAGTGAAAACTTGATTATTAACGTTGAGCATGTTTGATATTTTGGAATGGTATCCGTCTTACGCTTTTTCGATCAGGTCACGTGTCCTGACGCGAGTTTAAGATTTTATACCCATTACAGAAAAAGTGCTCAACGCCGCTAAAGAAGTTTTCACTTCAACATTGCACCTACTATGATCGAATATGATCTACGTTTCCACATCTGTTCTTTTAGGAATTTAGTAGTTCATTGCTCATAACTTTCAAACGATTATATAAAAATGGATAATTCTGTATGTTTAGGTTCACTATTGCCAGATCATGGAGTATAAAGAAAATTTAAAATTTTAATAACAATTTTCGACTAAAATCAATTGTGCAGAAACTATGTCAAAAGTACAAACAACAAAGTACAAACATTCCCTTGTACATAATTTAACCGATTTTGATAATTATTTCATCAGTAGTTTTAATTACAATAGACTACTTTTTCCAGTTTTTAACTAGAGGCGAACGACAGGTAACATGAAAAGTAAGATGAATTGATGAAATTTGAATTTATTTCACTACATAATATAAAACAAAGTCGCTTTCTCTGTCCCTATGTCACTATGTATGCTTAAATTAATAATTAATTTAAAACTACGCAACGGATTTTGATGCGGTTTTTTAATAGATAGAGTGATTCAAGAGGAAGGTTTTAGTATATAATTTATTATGTATTAGACAAAGCGGGCGAAGCCGCGGGTGGAAAGCTAGTAAGAATATGTCGGAGATCCCCCCCCTGATATTACCGAACGCAAGCGCATGACTCACGAAGTGCACTTGGACATGGCCGTGGTAGCGGACGGGCATTCAAGTGTTGGAGCTCGTGCCGAGCGGACTTGTTCGAGTCTAGTTCGAGTCTATATCAGTCTCTATATTAGTTTGAGTTTAGATTCGCTATACAAAGTATTCATTTCAGTTCATAAGTGATTGTCAGTGTTAGATTCCGTTTATGTCTTTTGATGCTCGAAGTTACCCACGATGCCTAATGTAGAGGATATAACCAGCCCACATAGTTTTAAAATCCAGCCGCCGCCGATAAATATAATACTCACGGCTCTCTCCTTCTGCTCCTTCATGATGAAGTAGGGTTTGCCGAACAACATGACGGGCACGCACATAAGGGCCGTGATCACGAACAACTGGAATAAATGTATTATTTTAATAAAGTTGCATATAGATAGTTATATTACTATTTACTAGTACTAGTTTAAGTTTTCTCTCCATAAGAACCATCTTCGTACTTCAAGGAATATTATAAAAAAAGAATTACGGAAATCGGTTCAGCCGTTCTCGAGTTTTGCGCTTATCAACACATTTAGCAATTCATTTTTATTATATAGATTATTATTATTATAGATAGTGTTATAATAAGTATTATAGCTTTGGTTTTATTATATAAATGTGGCAGGCAACACAGTAGCGTCGGGTGATACATTCTATTCTTGTGCGATGCGGATAGTTCGAGGTCGGTCAAAGTAAGTGAATTTTCGAAAAGTTTTGAATGCAGTTTAATTTCTTTTAAAAACGAAAGGAATTTCGGCAAAATTGGCTATCTCTAGTATTTCACGTCACGTTAAATTCTTCCCTCCAGGGCCCATCGAAAATTAAATAACATAATATTTAAATCTTGCTATTCTAAACCCCAAAACTACCCCAATCTCACTAAAATATAAATAAAATAAAAAATGGAACCTTCTGGAACACGAGTTGTCCCGCGAACATGGTCTCGTCGCACTGCGTCCGCGGGTTCGAGTCCGTTTTGAACAGCATCATGTTGATAAATGTGATCAGGATCGACGGGGCACAGTATGCGCTGGACTTCACGATCTCTGTGGAAATCATTATTGTAATTAGCAAAAAAATATCATCTACAAAATTAGTAGGTATAATAATCAATTTCGTTGACTAAGTTGTGTTGACCATTATATGGGGAAGGAACTGATATCTTTAATACAGGTTACCTACTCGGTAACTTAGCAAAGATGCCAGTCTCGAACCGTTGATTGATATATACCTACCTATCATTATACAGTTACCACCTAAATGTATTTAGCTCTAAGGTTAGGTTAAGTTTGATTTAATAAACGAATTTGAATTTGCATTTGAATTAGTGTTAACACGAAAAACATCAATTTCGATCGCTCTGGCGGGTCACGAGTGGCTGAGTTGGTCAGGCATCCGCCCCGGAATGGCGCGAAAGGATGCGGGTTCGAGTCCCGCTGAGTGATCGAATTTTTTCTATTCTTTATAAATTTATATTTATAAAGCGTTTGAATGCCATAAAACCAAAAATATCAATTTCAACATCAATTTCGTTAAATTTGGCAATCAAACTCAAACTCAAACATTTATTTATTCAATTAGACTTCTTCGAGAAGCACTTTTGAATCGTCATTACTAAATGTTTTAACATTTATCACCGATTTGGAAAGCAGTATCCACGGAGAAGAACAGCTATAGCGTTTATTTTTTGCTATCCTATCTACATATATTGATTTAACACGATATTTATTATACCTGTATTTCGTAATTATAACCAGAATTTTCTAAAATAATATTATGTTTAAAGAAAAAAAAGACGTGTGTCACTCGGGGACTGCCGCGGTAAAGCTATTGCATGTTATGCCTTCAAGCCACACCTCCGCGCCCGTCCCCGTGGGGAGCGTGAGGTTTTTCGTTACGCAATTTCTGGATTCGGTCCCCGCGCTCAAGGCCCGCGATAGAAGCTATGCAATAGCTTAAAAAAACAATTGTCACGTCTCTGATCTATCTTTGTGTAACTTTGACACACAAGATGTTTGGCACCTACAATAAAAAAAGTTTCCAAATGTACAAGTTTAAGAGTACACGGCCAGTTCGAGCAGTCTATAGTTCACCGCGCGGTCGCGGCTTCAAGCCCCGACGGCTTGCTCAACTGCTTGAAGCGGTACTAACCGCCCTAACTATAGTCGAGCCAATTTAATAGGCAACATTTGACGTCTATCAATTTTATCTGCGATATTAAAGTGAATTAATCGATACGGATTTGAAACATTTGTCAATCGAATTTATTGATTTATGATGATTTTTATTCACAAGTAATCAATGCATTCGATTCTAGATGTAAGATTTCGATTTTTAGAGTAACGTCTCTGGTATTTAAAAAGAAAAAAGGTTTATTAACACAAAATTGTAGCGACGTCAGTTCTTTAATTCAGAAATTGTTTATTATGTTTAGAATGGTTTATCAGTAAAATGAAATCTTAAAATTACTTGTATCGGTCGTTATTATTATAAATATGTAATCGTAATTGAAAAAAGTTAAGCAAATGTGCAGTTCTAACAAAACGAAATATCATGTTATTATAATTATGTCGTCGTTACTGGGTTACGTTGTTGAATTTGGTTGAAATGTCAAATGTTGCCTATTAAAATGGCTCTACTATAGGAGTGCCCTACTATTCCGTATTGTATTAAATGATATATTTATATATTGATACCCGGATCGTCGCTCCCGAAGTGCCCCGGGCTGGGCCCGTAGCTGGTCCACTTGATGAACATGAGCAGCACCATGTAGAAGAACAGCAGCGTCAGGAACATTATCTGCGGCACGAACTCCACGTATATGCTGATGCGACGCTTGAAGTAACTGGAAAAAGGATTTTTTATTAAAAAAGTGTTTGCCAAGCATAAGACGTGATAGAAGTGAAACTTTTTGAAGAGACAATTAAGTCTTATAATTCGATAGAGCCGGCTGCACGCACGAAAAAACATGACTCATGCGGCGTTACCTCGCTCTGAGGCGTTCCATGTAAGGCTTGAAGTGCAAGCGAGAGCGCGGAACGAGCGACAAAGAAGCACAATCGGACGTTGTCACGTTCAACTATCGTCAGTACACCGACTTTACAGACAACCAATTATTTTTTATTAAAAAAGTGTGTGCCAAGCATAAGACGTGATAGAAGTGAAACTTTGGCAAGATTCAAAGATACAAAATCGTCGCCTTTCTCTATGACGTGACGATATTGCCATGACGCCTTCAAAGTTTACTCTCAACGCGCCAAGAAGTTTCACTTCATAAATCACCAATCTTTGGAACGAGTCAAAATTGAAGCGCTTTCATTGGACATTTTTTTTCAAGAACACACAGATTAAGGAAACATCTACTTATAATCCTTGTAAACAATAAGGAAAAATACTTTTACAAGCCGTTGCCCGCAATGTTGTCCGCGTAACAAAATATTTTTTATGAGATATGAAATGTTTCTTATAATAAAATGATAACAATACTCACACATGGTTCCAGAGAGACAGACAGACACCAAACAACATGTGGAACACGCCGATGATGATCGAAATTTTCATTTTGTACGCGTTCATGAAGATAATCTTGTTCGCTTCAGCCAACTGCAGATAAATAATGTTATTTCAAATATGTATACTAATATAGTAAAGCAAAATAGTTTACTAAGATATTTCTTTTAACATTACTTGCTCCTGAGACACAGTGTTTTATTTATTCAAGAGCCTATTGATTCAATATTATTATTAGATCAATCGTTTTTTTATAGAATAATTGTCTATTGAGAACATGACACACAAATCGGAAAAATATAAATATGAAAAAACTTTTTTCGTTTTACATACAGGGATGTCGTAAGATAAACTTAAAATAAAGAGCATGATTACGAGGAAAAAACACTAAACATTTTATTTCATTGTGGAATTAAATTCTAACAGTTCATAAATACGTTTTCATTTATTATCAGATCAATAAATGTTACTTAAATTACTTTTACCGTATGTTTTAACTTCGCAAGTTTTAACTTTTACAAAAAGAATTAAGCGTGATTATTAAGATTACTTTTTTAACATTTAACAAACAATTTTTCCCACCTGCCACACAGGATCAATGCCAAACGGATACGGCGTCTGTATATAGTCATCCGAGTCGGGATTCAACTGCAGCATTCTATTATCTCTCAGTGTGCTAACATTATAGTTGTTCCGCCATGATGAGCCGAAAATGTTGAGACTCTTGCTGAATATATCGTTGTATATCAACCCCGTGTACATCGAAAACAAGCCCATGAGGAGGATTATGTAGCGACCGCCGAAGAATATATTCCAAATCTGTGGGAAATATATCATTAATTACACTTATTGTACATGAAAGCAAAATGCATAAATATCGTTAATACGAGTATGACAACGTTGTCGATTTATTTTTGTTAGTGTAATATGTATAGATTAAATAACTTAACCTTATTTTAATTCTTTCACCAATTTAGCTCCATTATCAACAAGAGACGTGGTGGTTTATATTATAACAATTAAATTAAATGAAATAATATTATTCTTTACTTTTTAAAATGACATTTAAATTTGATGTTTTTTTTTGTAGCATATCTACACATTCGTTTACTTGTACAAGAGTATGGCGTAAAAGTGCACACTAGCAAGTACGTTTGTCTGTATATGCGTGTCTATGTATGCGAGTATCTGTGTGTGCGTATGTGCGTGTGCGTATTTGCGCGTAAGTGCGTGCGTGCGTGCATACGTGGGCGTGTCCTTCCGTACATTTCTTCATATTTACGTGTGTGTGTGTGTCTGTATATATCTTCACATATATTTTTATGTCTGTGTGTATATCTCACCTCGCTGTCGATCTTCTTGGCCTGCAGCGGTTTCTCCTTGTAGCACATCCAGAAGCC
>CAJQZN010039687.1:0-16593 GCA_907164685.1 Colias eurytheme | reverse complement strand
CTTGGCCTGCAGCGGTTTCTCCTTGTAGCACATCCAGAAGCCGAACGCCGCCATCAGCGCGCCGTGCCCGAGGTCGCCGAACATCACCGCGAACAGGAACGGGAACGTTATTATTGTGTATGGCGCTGTGGAAAAAAATTGTTATTTAGTAAGTTGTATATAAAAAAGATTTAAATAGTATTAAATATAGCTAAAAACACGCTTAAACTCATGAAATTAATGTATTTTCAGCATTCCTTGCTAAATTTACATAGTTTGAATTACATCTGTCTGATTAAAGTGGGTAAAAACTGAGTCTAAAGAAGTCGGGTAACTTTCATACAGGTGAAACTAATAATAATATACGTCGTTTTACTGATTTTTCTTAATTGAATTAAAAAAAATCCATGTATCTCGTGGGATATATGACGTCAAATTTAACATTTTCTGTGGAAATTAATAATAGAATCATACAAAATTTCATATTTATATAATTTTCCCCTATTAAAAAAATGATATGAGAACATAATACATTATACACACCAGGATTAACCTCTCGATAAGTGGCCACACCGTACGCGTATATCAAATGTTGGAAAGCGCTGGTGAACTTGTTTGTGCGGTTGTACGTCGGCGGGTCTTCTAGCGTTTCCATTCGATTGAGTATAGGCGGTACTGAGCTACCGCTGCGTTCCTATGGACATAATATAAATACTATGAATAAAAGTTTATTTAATTTAGGAAGTGATAAAACAATTTTATTACTTAAAGGTGGTTGCAGTATCAAGTACAGTACAAACAAGGATAATATTCTTCCAATGTCCAAATGAGATTGCCCAAGTTACTATGGCACTTGGTATCGCAATCAAACTTATTGTGTCAAGATGAAATATAGCTCAATTTAAAGCTTGATGTCAGTACTTTTAGAAACGATTAAAGTTTTTATGTAAATAAGCCGCAGTTCGCGACAATAAAAATAAAACAATAGTGTTATTCAACACTTTAAAAAAATACTTTATCGAGTTTAAACTAACGATGAACGTTAAGGGTGCGTATAAAGCAAAATTACCAATCTTCTATTAGATGATACGTTTAATATTCAAGACCAAATCTAAAAAATAAAATATATATCAAACTAGATTATATGTTCAACGATTCTGTTCAATCAAAAACATAAAATATTAAAATTTACTCGATAAAAAAAAATCACCAAGTTAGCTCTAATTTTCACACTTTTACGTTTTCTACTTGACATGGTAATACTTATTATGATTTTTTTTTCATAAACAATTATATTAAAACATTTGCAAGATATTTGTCAGAGCATTTTGTGTAATTACTTTTAGTTTTGGTTTTATCTGCGATAAACCACTTTTGGCGCTCTTTTTTCTCGAGACAAACGTTTGGTTTTGTCACGATAAAAGTGGTTTATCGCAGATAAAACCAAAACTAAAAGTAACAAAGTTCGGTACAAAATATTTGTTACGTTTTTACGTATTTTTCCATTTTTATACGAAATAAAGACAATTATACATGTATTTTCCACATCCATCCAAAAAATTCTACATCAACCAACATATACCTCATACCACTATACCTTCACACAACTCCCTTTACCCAACTCAAACTCAAACTCAAACTCACCGTGCCCCTCCTCAGCGCCAGCTGTATCGTCTCCATATCCAATGCTGGCACCCAGCATTCTGCGATCAAACACTTTTGTGTCACATCCAAGTTGAACAGGTTCAATGTATGGTAAATCGCTTTGATCTTGCGCACTTTGACGAACCAATTCTTTATGTTTTTCGCGGCCGCTACAAGAACGCGGTGCCTGTGGTCTTGCGTTTGCCCGAGCACCTGTGGGTTAATAATAAAAATTGGTTGTCTGTAAATTCGGTTTACTGACGAGTTGAACGTGACAACGACCTATTAGTCGCTTCTTAGTCGCTCGTTCCGCGCTTTCGCTTGCACTTCAAGCCTTACATGGAACGCCTCAGAGCGAGGTAACGCCGCATGAGTCATGTTTTTTCGTGCGTGCAGCCGGCTATCGAATTATAAGACGTCGTCACGTCAAAAATTGTTATAGGTAAACCAGAATCTGATGGCAAATTGGGAAATCAAAATTTTGAGTGTGCAACCCTAGGGAAAATGGACTGAACGATCTTGATACTGCTTATTTTTTATTTTGTCCTCAACATCATTAGTCACATTATAAGTGAACAATACTGTACTTAATAATGAGATATCCACTTAATATTATGTAGGTACATATTTATATGTATAATATACATATTACTTTTATCTATGTAACACATATTATTATTTACACATACCAATATGTATTTGTATATTTATTATGCCATGTAAAAATATGGATGTAATGATAATGCAGATCAAAACTAGATTGCTGATATTTTTTTTATAAAATAAAATAAAAATAAAATAAAACTATGTTTATTTTCGTAAGTAAATAATAAATAATAATAAATATTATATATTATTGATTTTAATGTTTTTTGGCATTATTACACAAATCGACCTAGACCCACAGTAAGCTCAATTTTAAGGCTTGTGTTGTGGGTACTAGGCGACGATAAATATAATATTTTAATAAATACATATATAGATAATAACACCCAGACCCAAGAACAAATAATTGAGTTCATCACACAAATATTTGCCCTGACCGGGATCGAACCCGGGACCGTCGGCTCAGTAGGCAGTTACTTTACCACTGCGCCAACCGCGTCGTCTTAAGTCGTAAGTATTAAAGATACACACATTATAAAATTGATTTGGACAGCTTGGACTTGACGAATAGCCGTATTGGAAACTCCTGTAATAAGTTTTCATAATATTATGTATATTGTAATCGACAAACAATATTATAGTTACCTACATAAAATATTTTTTATTTTAAGTATCAAAACGGGTAAGTCCAATTTACCAATAAAATATTCAAAATTGAAAATTGTGATGTGTTTGACCCTTCTTCATCGAATGTTTTTCTATACAAATTATAAACAACACCTCTTGCTTGTGATCGCAGCGGCTTTTTCGACATTTTCGAAGATTTTTTAGACAAAATCCTAAAAATTACTCATCAATTGCAAAGAAGACAAATAATTTGACAACCAATTTGATAGTTGTCAAATAAAATTGCCATATGAAAATCTTTTATTTCGTAAATATAAATATGCCATCAGATTCTGGTAGACCTATAAAATGATTCTATTGTCATCGGTCCTTAATCGACCGGTTTTAAATCGGTTTTAAAAGTGGCGTTGAAAAATTAAATGTATTCACGCTAACTGCTCTAAAAATTTTTACAACTAAATAAAAGTAAGAGCCAAAATATACAGAATATTTTTTAAATTACATATTTCATAACGTTTCAAAAATTTATTAACAAAAGGAAGATCTTTGAATTTTAGAAATTCACTGTACTAAAATCGCTCAGTAATAAAAATAAGCGCTATATCTTTGGATTTTTTACAAGTCCCTTTGTTGACAACTTATCATAAATACAACATAAATCTTATCCTAATTAAGCCATTTTTTATTGCACAGACAATATACGACCCTTTTTCATTAGAAGTTGCCTAATCGTTAGGAAAACATCATAAACTCGTACCATAGATAATCTTGTTCTCAACTCATACTTTTTGTGTCAAAGTCATGAACTATAGGGTTGATAAATAAGAGAAAAAATATATAGATGAACATCCTTAAAATAGCAGTTTTTTTAAGTTGGTTAAAAAAGACATGTTTCCGACTCTTGATTTGTTAAAAATATTTTCAATAAAAAAAGTATGACGCATCCAAACATATGAAGCATTTAGTTGATGACAACAACAAAAAATCTCTATACATATTGTATATATAAAGATTGGTAAGTATTCTTTTATTGATTTTAATGTTTTTTGGCAACCCTAAAAGCCTCCATTAGCTTCTGATAAGCTACAAGGTCGAATTTGATTGGTGTATGGTGGTCCAATGACTTTTGGATCTCACCATGACTTTCAATTGATTTTCCTCAAGTTTTTAGACAAAATCAATTCAGTGTTTCGAGTCTTCCTTATACAAAAAGTATTTTTAATTATTATTTAGCCACCTGTTTGATTAGAATAACATTACCAAATCACGCAACAAAAAGTGGTTATTTAAGAAGATAAACACTTGATAAATAAATAATGAACAATTGCTAATCTTATATTTAACCATTTCAAATCTTACAGTTCTAGAGAACGAAATTCTTACTGATATTAAATTTAAATGGCAAATTAAATTAAAACAGAATTAAGCTAAGAAAAGTCAGTCAGTCAGTCAGTCAAAGTGCATATCTAAAAATAAAACATGATAAAATTCTTTCTATGTGAATATGGAGCTTTTTGAAACAGCGGCAAATTGTTTATCTATCCATGAAAAAAATGTCTAAGATCCTAGTTATTCCTGGTTCATGATGTATCTGTCCAAACCTTTATTAGTATAAAATTAAACAGTCTACTACTAGTCGTGCAACCAAAAAATAAAAAGAAACTTACGGTATTCAAATCCTCAATCCTCGTCATCACACCCATGGCCATTTCCCGCCTATCAGCTGGTGCTTCAGGACAAGGGTACAGTGTAGCACGGAAACCCTCGCATATCTTCTTTACGCGCGTCTTGAGTTGGTCCCCTTGGAAGAATATTATGAACACCGACTTGTACACTTGGTCCGACTGGAAATGGTGAAAATGTTTAGAAGTGTGGAAAGATTGTACCATTAGTCCGACTGCAAGATAAAAACGGTTTAGGAGATAGTTTTGCGAGGTTAGGAGACAATTTTGGGAGGTTAGGACACAATTTTGCGAGGTTAGGACTTAGGAGATATTTATGCGACGTTAGGAAACATTTTGGTTAAAGAGACCATTTAGTAAATTTTTAGAGCAAATTTTAGTGAATTCTTGTTATACACTTTTTTGTTAATTTAGTCTTTTAAAAAAGTTATTACAAGAATGATAATATCGTATTAGTGTAGCATTCAAAAGTTCTTGTAAGATGAGCGTGATGTGCTTGAAATTTATCGAGAAAAAATTAACAGAATGTTCTCTGTTTAATAATTCAACTAGCTAATAAAACTAACAAGAAAATGTGACTTGTCATCGTGCCCTTAACAAATCATTTAGAGCATTTCACAAAAACTCAAACAACAATGCAAATATGTAGTAAATTAATGAAGACATATCGTTCGTCACGTAAAGGTAAACAATTATTTATCTCCATTAATAGTTTACTTGGAGACAATCGACTGTGACGCGTGTCTGACGCAAGCAGTTATTGCCTCTCCGGAATAGACTCAAAGATTTATCGCTTTTAAAGCATAGAAAATTTTATATTTATATGGAACTGTGGAAGAAATAATAGACAACATAATGCTAATGAATGCAAGAATTAAATAAGTTTAGTCTCTGTTATTGTTCACCTGGTTAAAATAACTGTAATGCTTTCTTTCAGGAGTAAGGAATAATAATTGCGTGAAGCGATTACCAATTCTTCATATACGCATTACAAGTCTACAGGAGGTTCCAGATTCTTTATTTGCTTTAAAAATTAACTTTTAACCGAATTTTGAATGTGTTGACCGTTATGATGGTGATTACAAGTTGGATAATAAGTTGGATAATAACACAAATCTATAATTTAGACCAGCTAGCTATAAGACAAAGCATACGGTGTGAGTCATAAAACTTAAAACGGTCCTTCGAGTCAACACGCAAAAATATACGTACCGACGAAGGATCTTCCAACGGGGTGTCGATCTCAGCCTGCCGCAAGAACACATTTCCCCTGCAGGCCCTCCAGAGCATCCTCTCGAACGCCGGGATTCGCTCCCTGAGGATAACGCCGGCGACGAAACTGCGCAGACAAAGGTCTTAGCACTTCACACTGGTGATTGGCCAGTGTTAGCCCATTTCCACACGTCCATATAATGCTTTGCCAAGAAAACGAAGACAAAATTCCATGTTTTCCGATTTTGGAACAAAAAAATTTGGTTAGAAAGGAATACCATGATAATTATGTCACCGAGTGTGCCGATTGTAATTGTTTCTTCTTTACCTATTCAAAAACATTTTAGTTACATTGTTGAGTAAATAGTTAACATATCAAACGTTATATAGGATTCACGTTACATAAAGATACGACATATATATGCATATATATACTATGTGTAACCGTATCTATGTAACATGTCATGGTATTCCCATTTCTATATAAATTCGATTTCTTGGAAATGTGAACGGGTGGATATGGGCGTACCTAATAATGAATATTATTTACATGAATACCCACTGAAAGTCAAACATGAATCATCTCTACAAGTCACGGTCAATTATGCCTCTCTAAATTTCATAATAAATTGTAACATAGTTTTCAAACTAACACTAGTACATATTTTTTTTAGAAACAATATCAATTATTTAAAGGAAAACAATTTGAAACAGGTGTTTTCATACGGATCTAAAACGACCTTAACAAAGATAAAACAATTATATAAATTGATAAAAAAATTAACCCATATAAAAGGAATTATTCTGCCAACATTATATACCAACAATGACAAAGTTACGTAACTGAACACGGTTTGAATTCGCATGTTTGACTTTCACCTAACGATGCATGTTGAATACTAATAAAGAAACACCCTTGACAAAACGTTTAACTAATTTAATGGAGATATTGATCATAAACTTCATTCAACATCATCTCTCTTCGTGGATAGATGGGAAAGCAATGTCTTGAGACATTGGAATAAAATCCATGTCTCAAGCACATTATGATTTAAAATAGATTTAAAATAGTACTGTTGATAATTAATTGTGTAATTTTAATACTAACATAGTTTTTTAAGGTAACATGATACTAACAATTATATGGATATTGCAATTATCTGAATTAAATCAAATAAATAAATAAATAAATAAATAAATAAATAAATAAACTTGCAACTACCCACATTTACATAGAAAAATTCAATAGAAATGGAAAATTATATTAAACGACGGAAGTACTTGAATTTAAATATCTTATCACGACAATATAAGTGCAAAATCGTGGACGATTTTTTCCATTACAAATCGAGCTGATAACGGTAACATTCGTAATGAGAATACTATCGCTGATAAGGTATAAATAATTACATTTTGTTATATAATTGATGACGAAACTGCATCACATTGTAGGTATATCTATATTTTTGTCTATTGTACTCAAATTCCATTTTTCTTCGACGTATATGTTACCTCGAAGAAGTATAAATTTCGTACCTTTGGCCAGGCACATTTTTTTCATATATGGTTTAACCAGAGTACCACCGTATATACAAAAGGGACTACACGTGATGTTATTATTGAACATATACACATTCATATTAGGCACACTAACTAATATAAATGTTCTTCAATCACCTAAGATGGTGGTGTGAAATCTTATGGACCTTGTAACCCATGTTTGATAAAGACTATGTAACGTAAAGGGAAGTGTTAAATAATGATTTCCTAACGAATTCTTACTTATAAATTGTAACGTTTTTCAACAAAAAATCACAAATCTAAATTCTGATTGATTTACTGGCCAGACATCTGAATCAAATTTTGAGCCGAGATAAAATATAGATAGACAGTGCATAGGCATTTCATTCGCATACTAGTTGTTGCTTGCAGCTTCGCCCGCGTGGTCAAAATAAATTTTCATGATAAAAACTTTCATCCCCTATTCTATCCCTTTGAGGGTAGTTAGAATTTATTGAAATTCTTTCTTAGCGGATGCCTACATCAAAGCGCATCTTCATAGCAAGTTTCCATTTGGGCTGTGCCTTGATAGATATAGTCAGTCAGTGAGCCCCTCTGCGTTTTGAAGATTAAACGATCGAAGCTGCAGAGAAGGTTTTTCATGGAAGTTTATTAATTCCGAGATAAAACCAATACGCATAATAAAAAAAGTCAATTCAGTGTCATCGACCATTATATAGGTACATACTATGAGTGGGAATCACATGATACAATACAACTATGACTAATAAAGATATTATGTTGCTCTCGATCCAGCAATCTGGTTGACACATGGCTAGTGCAGCATTATAGGAAATAAGAATTATTGTATTCTGGGTACGACACTATAGTATGACGAAAAATAGAGAGAATAATAATATTTGAACTGGTCTTAAATATAAAGGTTTTTAGTGATGATGTGGCATCATGGTTTATAGTTTTGACGATTATACTAATACACGGCATCCATTTTACTGTCTACGAATTCTGGAAGAATTTAACGTAGCCATACGCATCCAAGGCCTAATCTAACTATATTGTAAAATCTACAAAGTCTGGTAAGACGTTTAGGAAAACACATAGCACATTTATTAAGTATATTGAATTACAATTATGGCCGTATCAAACTCAAACTAAAACATTTATCTATTCAATTAGACTTCTTCTAGAAGCACTTTTGAATCGTCATTACATTTTTTAACATTTTCCACCGATTCGGAAAGCAGTATCTATGGAGAACCGGCAAGAAACTCCATAGTTGGTCTTTTATCTCAGAGGACATGGCTACAAAGAATATAAATTTCGTATAAAATCACAAATCGCCTCCACGAACAGACATACGTACGACATTTCCTTATACGCAGTATAAGCATAAATCTCTGGAATGAGATTAGATATCGCGACCTTCCAATGTTGATATTAGAAATATGCGCTATGGTAGTGCGGAAAATGTTTCTCGAATAAAATGTGTGCGATTTCTTTTAATTAAACTATCATCATATTTAATTACACAGACACCGTTTGCTAACAATTATAAGGTAGTGTTCAAATTGTCATTCGAATTTCATCTCTATAACTTATGAGATAAGGTGGTCTTTAGCAAATGTCACTTTCTGAAGACCACTTCACTGAGGTACCGGGCATAGGTAGTCAGGAAAATAGACATCACACACCACACCACACAAGTACTGATCACGGACGATTCGCCTTGTACATGAACAGATTCAAGCTGAAGGAGAATCCATGTCAGATATTAATATGTATTACGCTATGGTATTATATAAAAAAGACGTGAATAATGAATCAATCTTTATAAATACGAAGAGATGCAGGTTATATTGAACAGAGCAAACTAAGAAGTTTATAAAATAGTTCAATCCCTCGTAAAACTGTTCATTTAATTACAAATAAACGCTCAGCCTGGTGATCCTGCGTGTAATCACATATTTTTATTTTAATATCAACTTTAGCAAAAGGCCATAAGTCTCATTACGTGTTAGCATGCAATGGGGATTCACTTCGAATGTAATCGTCCGGTCTCAAGGTTTTTAAAAAAGAAACTTATGTTCTCTGACAAACCGTCCATAAATGCATAGCACATGGATTAAATGAATTTGATACTTGAACAGTTAGATTTAAGTGTCATTTTAATTTTTTATCATTATGTATGATGTAATGCCTCGTCATTTTGGCGTCTTACCAAGTCCGTCTGAGAAGGCAGACGAAACTTTTAAAATTTTTGTTGTATGTCTAATATTCACGATTTATGTATTTTCTAGTGACAATGCCAAGAATTTTTAAACATAAATTTCACAGTGAAAATGATATACATATTTGTACCTATTATCTTGCACAAATCTCACACGATTAATAAAAACGAAATGATATATATGCTCCTAAAACAAATTTCAAAAGTCGTTCATGATCAATATCTCCCATATTATTATTATAATAAACTAATAGAAATGGACATCAGATAACAATTCCAATCAACCAACACCATTAGTTACAAAACGTAAATAATGTGCAGTGCGATTTGCCAGCGTCTTTTTAACAAAAAATAAAAAGAAATCTCTGTGGTCCAGTTCTTTCATCATATTCCAAACAATATACATTTCGCTATGAATAAAAAATAACAAAAAATGTATTTTTTTCACCTTTTTTGAGTCAAACACAATGCTTTACAGAAATCAATTATAAAAACCTAAATATCCATTCTTGTACGTTGACAAGCGACCTCGAGGCAAGCCTTCAATCATCGATTGTATGGACGTCGATTCAAAAATATATTCATTCTCTGGCTGAAACGTTCCCACGGACATCAGTTGCCACGATCTTTAGATAATTGAGTTAAATTTATTCATTTGGGTACAAGATGGTACAAATTGTCATTACGAGCTATGCTACCAGTATTTGTAAATCTTTCCATAAACAGGATTGTGGTCAATGTTCATTTCTTATTTCATTTTAGTATTACCAATTTCAAGTGTCGATAATAACGTGGTTTTAGCGATCTATAACAATGGGACATTTCTAGAATTTGGGACGATATATTACTCTTATTTAGTCAAAGAACTAATACAAGCAGAATGTTTTTAAATATATTCTATTAATAAAATATTTATTTAGTTAACATAGAAATATTAGCATATATATTGACAAACAAAATAATTTTATTCAAAAAACCTGCCAACAACAACAAGCATGTTATACCGTAAAAAATATAGCCATTTTCGACAAAAAATACAAAACTTAGTTAAATTTCTGGAAATACCAAATCGTCATAATAATTCAAGCAACTCGTACGAGTAGTAATCAATTTTTCCTTTACGTGCATAATGAGGCTCCCATTCATTTCTAATTTCAAGGTAAATTAAGTACGCTATACGTTGAATAAATAGGGTAAGGACGTTTAAATTAAGGTTTTGAGAGTCGTAAATATTAAAAACAAAAACTGCTAAAATGGAAGAAGCCTAGTTGGATATAAATTACGACATATTTTAGTTAACAATGTATTATGTCTTTATTAAGGCGTCTCTAATTGTACATTACTTGGTCAACGGTTACGGCCTGATCGGTTACGGCCTGATCCCTTACGGGAGGCCCGTGTGCCAGCAGTACAGTGGGAACATAATGGGCTAAAGATGATGATGAATTCTACATCACAATTGAAGTATAGTTAGTATTCAGCATACCATAGACCCTTCTACGACAATAAAAGATGAATAGACAATTATTGAATATGCTCATCATCGAATCCTTCACCTTTTAGACACTACCAATTTGAAGTGTGATCCAACTGAAATAATAATATGTAGTTAAAAAAAAAACTAAAAAACACGCTTTTTATAGAAAACCGAACTAAAAAATAGAAAATTTTTATCAAATTAGTGTATTGTCATCGGTCCTCAATAAATCTACAAAGTTTGAACGAAATCTGGCCGTTTAAAGTGGGTCAAAATCGCGCCCAAAGAAGTCGGTTACAAAATATACAGGTGAAGCTAATATAAAGCGTGTAAAAAATATATCAAGTTGACAAAGTGATCCATTATGGCAATTTTTACTATTCCCACACATTGTATACTCATAAAATACACACACCATTCATCCAACAGACACTAATCAGATAAAATATTTCGCAAGATCGTAATGTTGCGTCAGAACAAATTTGGGTTACCGCAGTCATTTATCGCTTTATCTAAAATACACAATTTCAGGAATTGAAGAAACGTTCTCTAAAAACGTAACTGACTGTAAATTGGAGGTTAGAATAACCAAAACTGCATTAACTACTCTTCGCTTCGCTGCATTTACAAATTCTTCGCCCTATATTTTACACAAAAGTACCTAAAGAAGACGTATGTAGATGATGATGTATCAATTTATATTTTCATATTGTTTGTCAATTTATGAGTACGAAGGGTAGAACACTTCTAACTAAACAGATAGCAAAACGAACTGACACTATAGAGATCTTTAAGGGCTTGGTCTAGTAGTGCAAACAAATGCATCCTGTCATCCTATATGTGACAATTTGAAACAATTTTCGTGAAAATTACACCGGGTGATTTTTTTTTATCAGTACACAAAATTTGCGAATACTTTCTATTGATATCTTCAACTTCATGTTTATATAACTGATCAACTTTTACAAAGAAATTTGGACGAAATATAAAAAAAAAATAAGCTTTCCATACAAAATGCAGAACTCTATACATTTTTTTCGACCTAAGTTTCTTAGTGAAAGTTGTTCAGTTTAACTAATAAAACGGATAAACAAATTTTGTATATAATAAAAAAAATGTAATGTTTGTGTTAAATGAAAACAAAAAATATTTATTTCTGACTAGCTTCCGCCCGCGACTCCGTCCGCGCGGATGTCAGTCTTCGCGTCTTCTACAGATTTATTATATTATGTGTAATATATAGATTTATATTGATAAACCTAATAAATCTTTTGCTAGCATTCTGATGCTTTATCGGTTGCACTGGATTTATCTCTTTTTTTTCAATCGCTTGAATGATATAGGATGGGTCCTTGATGGGCATCGAATGCTGAAGTCTCGAATCAATCAATTCTGACAGTAGGCAATTTATGTAAAATCTTGATAATGGTCCATCATTTTATTTTGCCTAAACGTTACATACTTTTTTATATATTCTATTTTTAACGAATTATTCACTCCAGTCCAAACAGCAAATAAGCAGACTTCTGCTTCTGCAACGTTTAGTTGTCCCTGAATTTAGAAAAAATAGTCATGATTCTTATCTATGACAAAAGTGTTATTTTTTGCATTGTATTTCAAATATTAATTTTTTTTAACCGCATCTTCCGCATTCATGTCTTTTGCCGGAATTAGACATTTAACTTCTACTAGTCCCATTTTCCCTTTTTGATATGGGAGTGTATAAAGTAAATTTTTTAGATATTTCTCGTTATACTTTTAAAAAGTTATTATTGTCATTTTGCTCATTAGGTAAAGTAATTTCGATATCAGTTTTAAGTTTTTTGATACCTGCAATAATAACGTCATAATCGCCTGCACATACTTATCGATTACACCCTGTATACAATCCACCATCCACATTCATAATGTTTTCCTGTCCTCCTCTCCTTTACGCTGTTCACCGATACATTTGAAATGAGTAAATCTGCTACCACTGAAGGATGTTTCATTGTGATCAGCAAATTTTCACCACTGTTGTCAATTATTTGTTTTTCATTTTTACTCAGCAATTGGGAATCATCAGTTTTGTTTTTTGCAGATTGGTGGTCGTTGATGCTTTCCCTTACAATATATCGAAAAGGGAAAGCATCAACGAATTATCGTTTTCGTCCTCTTTTTTTATTCTTCGCGTCTCTGTTACTTCTGTTTGTTTAGTTCTCAACACCCACTGAATTTTCTATGTTATTGTGATCTTCCATTACATCTGAGTTTTGATGATGTGATGATAATCCATTCGTTTTAATATTGGTACTTAGAGTTGGTAGACTAAACTAGAAATGGCGGACTAAATTTGTCAGCGCGTCTGTAAGATCAGAATATAAAACCAACATCCTGCATTTATGTTACAAAATTAATAATCAAACAACATGCCGCTACGTTGAAAATGACTAGAAGAAAAAATTAAAACACCTCGGATCAATTTTGGAGTAAACAAATCATTTTCCCCGTATGGGGATTTCCCCGGATGAACTTGGGAAGTTCAAGTTCTCAATACAAGTTTATATTATATTTCGTATTTCTCAAATGAAAAATAAACATTTTTGGAACTTCAAAAAAATTATATTATAAGAAAATTTATGAGCTTACTTTAGTTTTAAAGAAATATACATCCCTTTACTGACACCCCGTAAAATAAAGAAATTGTTGCCAATCACCTTTGCAATCTATTTGGTTTCATTAACTTTATGTTCGAAGATAATTTTTTTTCTAGTAGTTACACGCGTATTTTTTTCGTTTATTTTCCATATCGAAATCAAATGTTTAAAAATACGAATATTTGCACAAAACTAAGATAAAAATAATCAATTAACAAAAATATTAAATTTAATGAAGTAGAGCAACTTTCACTTCGGTATGAAGGAAAATCGAGCGTAGAGCACACGTCAGAACGCTCCGGCCCAAGGAGCGCGACTAAAGAAATTCGCTAGGATTTTTCCTAATTATTTTAAATATTTTTTTAATATTTAAAGAATTATCAAAATTTAAAAAAAAAAATTTTTAAAGGATTAATACTCATTGGTCTTCAACCATATCGAATAAATTAATGGAAAAAATAACTTTTAGCAGTATTTATCAATAGATTTTGTAAGGCAAAAAATGGGAAATTTCATGAATTTATAACGTTCTAATTAAGAAAATCATAAGTTTTTCGGCAATTGTATTCAGCAGTTTTTAATAACGACTATATAAGGATAATAATGCGCTGATCAGATTGTGTAAATTGTAGTCGGTTGCAACGTAGTGAGTGCACAAACTTAGCTCGAAATGATTTTGGGGGAAAGAGACTTATCTTGAAGGCCTGATTAAGGTAACATAAAGTAACTTTATAAATGTGAAAAAATTCACGCGCATTGCGTATATAACACTAATTGATAAACAAGAAAAAAAAATTCAGTTTATCATTTCATTAGCCGGGAAAAAATTGTCAAATAACTTGTTGAAAACGCAATTTTGCTAGACTGCAGCCTTAATTCTATTGTAAAATGATTTAAAGGTACCCTTAAAAGGTCTTGATCCCAAAAATTTAACACGATTTGAATGATAAAACCTTCATATTATGATACTCGTTTACAGGTTTTTAACATCACCAAGAATTCAAGAACAATTAGCTTCAAAAGATTATAAGTCACCTCAACGCATAACCAAAACAAACAGATCCTTGACTTTCAATCTTGGCCAGAAAAAAGAAAGTTATTGACTCATAGCAGCTGCTGAGGTGAATCAAATCGGGCGTTTTTCACAAATTATCGTCTGAATATTGACAAATCACGATTGTCGAGGTAAACGTCCGCTACCTAACGGTTCCAGTTTATAAACAAGTGATCGAGTTCCTCAAATTGCAAAACATTGCATTCGTGTTGGAAATTCCCCGATACCGCGAATGGATGAAAGGGGCAAGAATTTCAGAAATGGCAATGTTATTGCTAATGCCTGATTGCCATAAGGTGGCTAAATTATGTATTACGTATAGAGTATCAATATCGATATTCGTTATGCTGCATTGAAACCTAAGTTTTGTAACTTAGGAAATATTATTTCCATGTTGTTAGGAAGGATATGAAATGGTCTTAATCTCCCTAATGCAGTCATTTGAAGATGGTATTGTGTACAATTTACGATTATATGATGTTACAAACAAAATATTTATCACGCCTATAAAACTACGGCGTCTTTCAAATCCAGATCGAATCTAGTTTTATTGGATTAACAAACACGAGTTAAATTTAGCTTTTATACCCCTTCAGAAATTTGTTTACAGCTGGTTTATCTTAATACCTAAGTGTAATCAAAGGCAAATTAACGTTATAAACGATGTTTAATTAATCGTCCGTCAATAATGATTCATCTCAGGCTTGATTTGCTTTATCGTGTAGCAATAAAATCATTGCTTTTGCCAAGTAATTGAAAACTGAAAGTCAAACAGTTTTATGGCATCAAATCTACTTTTATAGGACATCTCATCTAATCCTTATGCAGTATCATTAACTGGCGGATTAAATGCAAACAGAATCTGTCGCCAAGGCACCTATATAAACCTTAGAATTAAATATGTAGGTATGCTATAAGTTATAACAAGTAATGGAAAATGACAAAGAAGTGCCCATTTACCACAAATCGTGTTCTTGCCAAGTTTTATAGCTCTATTAAACTTGAGGAAAATATATAAAAGACATATAATAAAAATAATAGTTACACAACAACGATAGAAACAAATATATGAGAATAGTTTTATGAGGCATATCAGTAAGGCTATTTTATACTGTATAGTCTATTGAACCATCTAAAATTAATTCGTTTGGGTTATTTTCATTCGTTTAATATGGATGATTTCTACAGGTAGATAGACAGAGACAGGTAGATAGCCCTATTAATTTTAATATTGAGACACTGAAGGCATAAAATGTTTTTAACAAACGTTACCAAAAATGACGGAGTTTAACAATTCGTAGGTTTTTCAAATCATCGACCGCGCCGTTAAATTATATATCGTCATCGATATAATTACGTTTTAGTCCTAAAATGTTAATTTTAACGATAACTTTGTTATATCTATACCTATTATGAGTACTATATTATATTTCATAACATATTGTTAAGTAATTTATATGGACACACGCCTCTCATACAGATATCGCAGAGAATACAATTCAAACAATACAAGAAATATTATCAACCATACTTGATCGATTCAAGGTTAGTACCGTTTCAGCCAGTATTTGAATTTTAAATGCCTTCAGCTTTCGTTACGGTTCACTAAAACGTATAATATTTGGTATATGACGCTTATAATATATCAAGACACTCGTACCAAGACGCTGTTTAGTACGGATTCGAAAAAAGTGAACGCAATCTAAACGCTTCATATAAAGCATATTATGAAATTAACTATGCTAATGTGTGCGTCAATGTATAGCTAAAAATACAAACGTACACCAGTAGTGACAGTTAAATGGTACGCTCCCATAGGTCACGCCGTCACACCGACGCATCGCAACGGCACACATGCAAACGTTCGACACACACACCGGTGCCCGTCCCTGTATTTATAGCTCACACCGAAACGCGTTTATACAAAA
>CAJQZN010039686.1:64588-84068 GCA_907164685.1 Colias eurytheme | reverse complement strand
GATTCTCAGACTTACCCGATATGCACAGAAAATTTCATGAGAATCGGGCCACCCGTTTCGGAGGAGTATGCAGACTAACATTGTGACACGAGAATTTTATATATAAGATAAGATAAGATATAGGCTTGTCGCTAACATTCAACAATTCTGCTGAAAGAAATTTATGACAAGTTTCGTAGGATTTTAATAAGAAAATTGAATGTTGAAAGGTGAATTCCAAAAATGATATAGTATCTTTCTGTTTTGTTTCATTGATTAGTTTTTTCATGGAAAATTACTATAAAAACTGCGCGTGTCTTAAAGATAGCGTTCCTTTTTTTGCGTATAATTTATGATTAAATAAATAACTACTGACGATGTCGGGTAAAAAATAGCACATTTAAACATGACAATTTGTAACGGTAACCAACCTGACATCCCTATTAGCAGGTGATAATTGTAACAGCACGTTTGCTTGCTTTTGTCGTATAACAAATCCTACTTGATATGGAGAATGATTTAAAAGAGCAACTATGGAGTTTCTTGTCGGTTCTTCTCCATAGATACTGCTTTCCGAATCGGTGGTTAATGTTAAAAATATGTAATGATGATACGTGCTTCTAGAAGAAGAGTATTTGAATAAATAAATGGTTGAGTTTGAGTTTGAAACTAGTTTTGTTATAATATACTATGTTAAACTTTTTGTATGTCCTGTTATATGTCGCCTATTTGTATTGGAACCCTACTGCTTTTTGACACGCTTTTTAGCTTCATCTGTTTGTTTGTAACCGACTCCTTTAGACTCTATATTTTGACCCATAATAAACGGATAGATTTAGTTCATACTTTGTACACTTCTCAAGGATTCAAGGATCGGTGACAATACAATAATTCTATGTATAAGTATTAGCTTTTTTATTTTATTTGTGCTTGTGTTTATTTAAAATTCTACGTAAGTACGTAACAGTATTTTTTCGTATTAAAATGGAATTAGGTACACACAAAATTGTACCTAACTACGTTGTTCTTATTTTGTTTAATTCTATGAATGAATATACTTAGGTATTATTATCTTCTTATAATCTTCTTATATATAAAAATGAATCGCTAAATGTGTTGGTAAGCGCATAACTCGAGAACGGCTGAACCGATTTCGATAATTCTTTTTTTATTATATTCCTTGAAGTACGAGGATGGTTCTTATGTAGAGAAAACGTAAACATGTACCACGGGCGAAGCCGGGGCGGACTGCTAGTTTTATATAGAATTGTATTGTATTGAATTGCGCTTGTAATATTGTAAATTTTAGTAGAATTTTAAATTATTATATTACTGACAGACACTACTTACATAAGTATGCTTATAGAAAAGATTTAAGAAATGTTCTTAGGAAATTGCCCTACCTATTGTAACTACATATTTTATTGTGAAATTTGTTACAATTCTGTCACTTTATTATTGTAAATTATGTTAATATACTTTCGTAATTATAAAACAGGATTTGGGATCGCCAATAATCTGTTAATGAAGAGAGCTATCCGTCGACAGTATTGCATTTAAACACTGTCATGGAGTTGCTCTCTTTATGAACGGATGCTGGTTCATCATGGATTGAGAAGCTTCGAGAAGTTTCGACAAGGTTCGAGAATGTTCTAGAAGGTTATCTATACTAATATTATAAAGAGGAAAGGTTTGTAATTATGTATGTAGTTATGTATGGTTTTCACGCATAAACTACTGGACCGATTTTGATGAAATTTGGCACAGACAATCATTAGACCCTGAGAAAGAACATAGGCTACCTTTTATTGCGAAATATGTACCACGGGCGAAGCCGGGGCGGACCGCTAGTAGAATATATGGAGAACGAAGATCGTCGTATTTATTGACGTTTATGAAGATGCGTTGCAAGGAAGCGAATTGTTTCTATTGTGATATGATTGTGATATATTTCGTTGTTCCAATTATATTTTTTATTGTATAAGCATTTGTTTTATTACGTAAAACTGTGAGTTTTTTATTCATTTTTAACTGCTAGACTGTGCTATATTATCATTGGTTGTGTGCATGTGTTATGTTGTTGTTTATGACATGATAAACAAACTGATTACGTTTTTCATTACAGATCCTGATAAATTTTTCCTTTTTTTTGCAAATCATCAATCGATCATTCTAAACAAATATGGTTAACCTTTTAACCGCCTACGTCGGATTAATCCGACAAATATTTTCGGGCCCATTTCGCCAGAGTCGTATATTTACGACCAAAATATCACTGCTCGTTTAATCAGCTTTTTTATTTAATTACGCTGTATTCTATCAAAAATATGTTTATATTAGGCAAATAGTTAACTAAGTAATCATTTACAGTTTAATACACTTTAGCCTCTTAATTAGGAGTCCTAAAAATAATGTCCAAAGTTAGATGAATTACTAACATTATTTTTAGAAAATTGTATTAATGTACAACGCCCATGACGACAAAATCCGACATGAGGGACGGGACATATGCGATACAAAAATAAACATAAATCAAAATATTTCTCGTTATACTGACTAATTAACTTTAAAACAAATACAGCAATTGTTAATAAAACATTTGTTTACAAATATTTGTGAGTATTTCATTTAATTCCTTTAAAATTAAGTAAATTTACATATGAAATGTCATCGATTCAATTGATGGTTCCCATCCCTAGCCTACATGTTCCGAAACTTACTTTGTTAGTACGCCCTGCGCTACGGTCGGATAAAGACGACCGCTTCTTACGTCATAAACGAGTGCCGACTTCTGGAATTTTCCATCAGTGTTGTGCTTGTGCATGAAGTTTTACGTTCGTATGTCGATAAATTCTCTGGACTGATTTTATTGTGAATAGTTTAAGTAATAAATAATAATTAATAAATCGTTCAAATTTTTAAACACTTTTTGTTTTACTGACTTGCGAAAAATGTCGAATAATTTCGTAAGGTACCTAAGTAGTATTCAAGTAGGTAGGTACCTATATCTCCACCAAGCTAAGTTAACACCTCGCTGGAATGCGGCATGTACCCGTATAATATAATGTTAAAAACAACAAATGCAAAGTAAAATCTAACAAACATTTGTTTACTTTTTTAAAGTCATAGCGAATCCTTTTTTACAGCCCGTACCTACCTAAGCCTCAGTGTGACGTAAACGACGCGAGGTGCAAACTTAGCTTAGTGAGATGTAGTTGTTAGTTAACCACGCTCGCAAATGCAAATGTCGTTATTAAAACGAAATATCGACATCACAAAGTTAAGTATTGCACATCCCTCTTTCTTTTAGGTATTTAATTTTCGATTCACTGTGCCGGGCGCTAGGGACACGCCAACTGTTCTGAAGTCGGGCGGTTAAAAGGTATTATAATTTATAATGAACCCACCGCACCCTCTGGCGTAATCTGGTAATAAATAACTACTTTTATAAATACAGGAGTAAGCTGTAAGGCTCGATAATTAGTTACTTATATTAGCTCTAATCTATGTCTTTGTAGTTCTACGTGGTAATTTTTCATTGATCATTTTAACTGTTAGATAAGCTAATCATAGCGTATCAGGAAGATGTGGAAAATAGCCCTACAGGCATGTGCATCAATATCTATTAAAATCTTATAAAACTTGAATGTTTTTTAGAATATTTCATATCAAAGTCATGTCAGTTAATCATACTGCAATGTATTTGTTATCTCGCTATCAAATATTAGCTTTCATCTAGCAACCTGAATATCAAATAGCAAATATAATATTAAATGTAATGAATGTGAGGTTTAGTTAATAATAGTTTTATGATATAATGGCTCTATCCTACTAATATTATAAATGCGAAAGTTTGTGAAGATGCGTGTGTGTTTGTTACTCTTTCACGCAAATACCACTGAACCGATTACAATGTAATTTAGCACACATATAGAGGATAACTTGGATTAACACATAGGATAGGTTTTATCCCGGAAATTCCATGGAAACGGGAACTATGCGGGTTTTTCTTTGAAAGCGCGGGCGGAAAGCTATATAGTATAGGTTCTAGTGAACAAAAATAGGTAGGTAGGTACTTAAGTATCTAAAAATGTACAGATAGCAACACCAAATTATGAAACAACCAAAAATCTCGTAAAATTAATTTATCATTTTATCACACATCATATATACATAGTGTCATCTTCATTACCCAACAATGTAAATAAGTGCACTGCCTTATCGTTGATAAGAGATGTGATAAGGAATGGAAAATTAGGTTGGTTTTACCAGGCTTCAAACTATATCAATTTGGATGCAATGAAGAAAGATTTTAAGAAATATTTAGGAGAATATACCTACTTCATTTATTTATTATGTGTTTATTGTAATAGTGTTTTTGTATATTATTGGTATATTTGATATGCATACAGAAAATTAAAGATATTATACTTGTTTAATGAAACCGTTTTTGTTTGTCGAATGTATGCTAAAGTTTTTTACTATGAATAAAATTTATGCGTAGGTATGTACGATTTTTTTGCAAACACTGGCTTGGTGTTGCTTATTGGAAGCAAAGGTTTCATTAAAATAAGTGTCGTTAAAATAAGTTCCTACATTTTTAACCCTCGGTTAATAATTCAACACAACTCTACACAATGCATATTATATGGAATTATATATTTATTTTTGTTGCTTTATTTGTTAAAGTTCCTTTCCTATCCTTTATTTTGTAAAAATTTTACAAAGTTATACCTTTCAACTTTGGCTCAACTTACTCAAAAACTACTTGATCAGTTTTAAAAATTACCTATTCTACTAAAAGAAGATCAAGTGAACATCTATTTATAATCTACATGCAAAGAATAAAATTAAAAATGAAATGAAAAATATTATTTCATTTCACATGCACAGAATAGTATATAATAGTAATACCTACAGCTACATGTTTACTAAGTAACATAGCTTATTTGAAATTTAGTTTTATAGCATTCAAATGATTAAAAATTAAAAATCTTGTCTCCTCCAGGCGAAAGAGGTGGGTTCGAATCCGGTGGGACCTCTTTCTTTTCACAAGGTGTTGTGAACGAATTTTTTCTATGTAAAAAATATAAAAATAGCCTATTTTGTGTCCTGAGTTATACCGGAGGTTAAAACAAGCATAAGTGGCCTTTTAATAAAAACGCATTTCATTTATAAACAAAGAATAATGAATAATCAAACATCGATAATCTGATAATACTTGATAACTTATCAATAGATTTAATGAAATCAGTGTCTCTTAATTATTTGCCAAAGATGGCCGCCCTGGTTTTATTTTTATGTTTTTTCACAAGTTTTGTTGTTGTTTCTAGTGATGTGCTGTGTGAAAATGGATTTTGTAGAGTGGGTATTTATTTTTAGATATATTTAATTATCACAATTAGGTCTAAATAACACAATAAATACACAATTAGATATAAATCAGTGAATAAGTAGGTAATAAATTTCTGTACCTACATTAGTCACCTTTGAAAATGTTATGTAGATAATAATAAACAAGGTTTTATTTTTAATGGTGTTGAATATGGAAGTGACATAAGTATCTGCTTTTAGCCCGTATGAGAAATAGGCATTTATCCTGGATAGGTTTATCCCAAAGGATATAGATCTAATAGAGATTAGTACAATACCATGCTATAATTAAAACAATCTGAGATGAACCAGCAGATTTTGTATAGGAAACTAGATTTCCACCCGCGGCTTCGCCCGCGTTTTCAAAGGAAAACCCGCATAGTTCCCGTTCCCGTGGGATTTCCCGGATAAAAACTATCCTATGTGTTAATCCAAGTTACCTTCTATATGTGTGCTAAATTTAATTGTATCGGTTCAGTAGTTTTTACGTGAAAGAGTAACAAACATCCATACATCCATACATCCTTACAAACTTTCGCCTTTATAATATACATATATATTAGATGTATGTAAACGAATCTTGAAAATGAATATTATGAATAATAGTTATAGCTATTTGGTCCATGTCCGTTGTATGGACGACGGACGTCGTAATTTCTCTAACCTACCCCGTACCCGTTCGGACAGTAGTTTCCACAAATTAGCAACTTTGTAGTTGCTCTTCTAAAAATCTTACATTTTAAATGATAGATAATAATGTCATATACTTAATTGTCCTAATTATTAACATTTAGAGAATTATCCTGGTTATTAAAATTAAAAAATTTAATCACGAGGCGGGATTCGCCCCGGCAACACGAAAGACACTTTCTATTCGAATACCGTCTCATGATCGGCATTTTTCTATTCTTTAAAATAATCGTATTTATAAAGCATTGAATGCTATAAAACTAAATCAAATGTCCTATTTCCAGACGCATCTACTAGACGCCAAAAACCGGTGTGCGTCCACCGCGCCCGACTGCCGGTACAATAATGCGACACATTCCGGTCTCAATCTACCCTCACCTAGTTTGTGTAACTGCTGCGAATATTGTTTACCGCTTTATCGTGAGTATTCATGTAGGTTATAATTTAGCATACAAAAAATATTGGCCAATATATTATAAGCTTTACCAATCTGCTACCAGCGTCCAGCAAGTAGTTTGCAAGTCATTCATTCAAAACGTCGACCTACCCTTTGCCACACACAAACATATTCTGATCTTGATACATTTTTACAATAAGGCCACGTCTTGTTATAACGATGCCATTTTCAAAATATTATATTTATTATTATACTAGCGCTCCACCCCGGCTTCGCCCGTGGTACATATTTCGCAATAAAAGGTAGCCTATGTTCTTCCTCAGGGTCTAAAGATTATCTGTGCCAAATTTCATCAAAATTGGTCCAGTAGTTTATGCGTGAAAACCATACATACATACATGCATACATACAAACCTTTCCTCTTTATAATATTAGTATAGAATTATAATTCTACGTGAAAGGGAGCTATGCTGCTTTCCTTTGAATATATGGGCGAAGCTGCGGGCGAAAAGCTACTAGTACTTAAATAAATACCTTTATATTTCAGAACAGAACCAAGACTGTAGTATTGGCGGTCCTGGTGATGGTATCACCATTGGTAGATGCGGGCATGGGCTCATGTGTGATGAAGACACGAGGAAGTGTGTTAGAAGTGGGTATTTAATGCTTTATAACGATTAATTTAAATAAAAGAGCGTGCGTGCTGCACACGTGTCAGAAGTGAAACTTCTTTGGCAAGTTCCAAGTTCCAAGATAGCAAAATTTTCGCCTTGACGTGACGGTATTGCAACTATTTAGTAAACTGTAGTAAAAGGCAGTTAACTAATGTCTTTAATGAAGCTGTAAAATGATTATATTTTGAAAAATAATATGGTGGTATATAAGGCAATAATCTATCTACTTACCTACTTCTGTAACTATGCCTACACATTACACATCGATCGTGTTAAGCATACGTAAAAATGAACATTTAAAGTATAATAATATTGCTTTATTTTCTTTTGGTATAGTTAAGTGCCATAGACGAAAGAAATTATTTACAAAAATATACCTCAACTACCGTAAAAACTTACCTTTTTATAAATTAAAAGTGCCTACCCAAGTGCCCACCCTATTGGAATTATTACACTAAAACACCTTAACGTTTATAAAAATACAACAATTAATTTAACTTTCAGTGAAAACAAAATGCCACGACTTACAAGATGATTACGATGAAAGTTGGATGAAAGATTTTCCCGCGGCGAAGTGGGTGCGTTTGAAAAACGGACTATTGCGACGAGAAAGGGAAGTTTGCCGCGTTCCACTGCGTGCCCACGCAATCGTGAGTGATGTGCTTTTGAAAAATCGGAAATCGATTATTAATCATTTATTAATATGAGAAATTAAAAATGTGTAAAGAGCTAATTAGTTGCTATATATTCCTTGGAGATGAGTAATATCTAAATAAGAAAAAATATATTAATATTTTTTATAGAATTAAACCAACACGTTTTTAAATTGGCGATGAAAGATTTTTTTAGAGTAACTTAATAGAAATTTAATCGACGTTTGAATCGCTTTCGTTTCAATAACATTATTGTGTTACTATTGCGTTATAAATGATAATAATAGTGAATTAATTAAGAAACTGACATGATGCTAAGTTTAAGATTATTGTGCTAAAATGCATATTTAAATTAATTCAATACTTTATTTACAGATGTTTTTGTCAGTCTGAAGATGGTGAACGTTTGTTTGGCGAAGTTTTGTATACAGGTCCTTTACAGAATATGCCTTGCGGTAAGTATATACATTATTATAATATAAATTTAATGTATGGGAAAGCTAGGAGACGGTCATATAGTATAATTTTCTTATATATAAAAATGAATCGCAAAATGTGTTGGTAAGCGCATAACTCGAGAACGGCTAAACCGATTTCGATAATTCTTTTTTTATTATATTCCTTGAAGTACGAGGATGGTTCTTATGTAGAGAAAACGTAAATAATATGTACCACGGGCGAAGCCGGGGCGGACCGCTAGTATATTATAAAAATATGCAGACATTTTATCTATAATGGTCTTCAGGTTGTTCCCGTTTCCACGAACAAATAAAGAAGATAATCGACAGGAAAGTACAATTTCCTGTAGCTGGACCCAAATGTACATCGGATGGGAATTTCAACCCTGTGCAATGTGTGGGTAGATCATGTTTTTGCGTGAACAGAATAACTGGAGAAAGAGTGGGAAGCAATAGCATACATTTAGATGAACAGAAGATATCAGACTTAAGCTGTTGTAAGTTTACTACACGTCATTTAAAGGATAGAAGCACATTATATTAAGCCGTATGGACTTTCATTCGACTAAATTAAACTTATCCTTTGTACTTTCTCGGGTCTCTATATATTATATTTGTATCAAATTTCATTTAAATCGGGTCTGTGGTTGAAATGTGAAGATCGGCGAAGATCGAAATCGACAGAGTTACTTTCACATTTAAATTATAATATTAGTAGAGATTAAGAGTTCCAAATCTGAAACGAAAAAAGGTGATTGCTTACATATAACTAGCTAGAAAAAAAATAACATCTATTTACCTAATTATTGTTTCATAGATAACGAGGATCTGGATTTGTTCCCTGAACTTTTTGAGGGTGAACCACCATACAATTACACGACTCCATGCTTCATGAATATTGAGAACAAGAAGAAAATTATCAAAGAAAGCGAAGAAGCTGGTTTTATTATGGATTACTTTAACACGTTTGATGATATGGAGTGTCTTCCTGATGGTACATCGAGTCGTGTTGGTCGGACGGCAAATGGCAGGTAAGCAAAAAAAAAAAAAATACCAATATATTAGGAGGGTGAAGTAAGATTGATGATATTGCTTTGTTTCATTTCTTGGGCAATTAAAGCTCTAATAATTATTGTTCTTTTTGCGTCGCCTCCTCCGTAATTTATTTTTATAACGCTAAAATACAAAAATCATAAGTATATAGAACCACTTAGAACAATTGGTGAATTTTTCGATCTTCTGAACTTCAGTTTCATTTCAGACCAAGCGTTGTTGTGAATATTATGCTGCATTTTGTCAGATGAACTAAACTTACATTTCTTGTTTCAGTAAAATATGCATGAACGAACGATCAGTTAGAATTGGTGATTATGAAGCGCATCCCAATACTCCGGAATATAAATCTATGGATTGCAGTGAGTAGACATTTTTTATTATTTGGCGGAAGAAATTTGAGATGTATTATGTATAGGTATTTTGTTTTGTGTTACTCATTGCGTTAGTTAATTTTAGCATTAGTTATTGTGAAGCTGTTTATAGCAATAAAAATTCAATGACTGTAATTATTTAATCTTATCAAAATAAATTGTGAATAGTTAAGCTTAAAAAATTATCAATTACATTGAGAGTACATCGTGAATGTAAATAATCCTTATAGTCTTGCCTAGAAAAACAAAATTTTCCAACTATCTGTTTCCTTCTAAATAATGAAATTAATAAGTTTTTAATTTCTTTACAGAGTGTGCATTAACGTCATCATTGATGAGCTCACAAGCGTCACGGCCGGTGTGTTGTAAAAACGGCAACTTCAGACCGATTCAATGCTATCGCGGTGTGTGTCGTTGTGTGGACTCTGATGGACGACAAGTGGGGAAAGAACAACAGAATGTGCGGAGTTTGCCATGTTTCACACAAGACTGGCAACATTGTTGAATAAATTTTATAAAGTTTATTTGTTGTTTTATTATAAAGGTATACAGCAATGGATGTATTATGTCAAATAAAAAAATAGTCAACAGCCTTTTATAATTTAAAGCGTTCTAATGAATCTGTGTTTATCTGAAGTTAAGATAAAAATATAAATTCAATACACAAGGCGATAATATTATTATGGAATAGAATATAGATCATTATGTATAGTATGTACAAACTTAAACTCAAACATTTATTTATTCAATTAGACGTCTTATTATCTATAATCTCTATATTGTGTTAACAAAATATATGGATATTTTTTCTTTCGCTTACTTAAGCAATTTAAAATAATACGTAACTTTTTAAATATTTTAGTTATATAGTTATAGTGAAAATACCTTATCACTGTAACACTGTTTTCATTAGTCTTAAATACCAACAATTTTGTCATCTAATGCCATTTTAACAATTCCAGTTCTATATTTTATCTATTATATATAACTGGTAAAAATGTATCTCTATTTTATAAAGACTACAAACAGTTTTCCTCTCACATTGTTTTTCATTAACTCATGATCACAAAATCGGTTCTGTAACCGATTTATTAGCACGCAGGCAGCACTAGTTTGACTGCACTGTCATACGTCAATACGTCAAAACTTTTTGACAGTTCGTGACAGAGAAGTGTCACCTTTCAATCGCGTCGTATTTGTTTCGGCTTTCGCTCTTCGTATTGTTACAATCTGATTTTTTATTATTCTTACAAGAAAAGTGTTTCCAATACAGAGCTGACTCTATCAATCGCTAATATACCTAAAATGTTATACCAGTGTTTCTGGAACAATTTTAGGTTATAACTATCGTAAAATATTTCGCGTACCCGTATGTGAAAATAAAAGTAACTTTTAAAGTTTTTATCGTGAAAGTACAAAACAGTGTTTGTGATTGCTTGGTTCTCTGATCTACTCGAAGAGGAATAAAAGATGGGTCTCATAATATCAAGATTCCGAGTAAGTGTTTCAAATAATACGGTATGAACTATGTATTGTAACGTAGCCAAAAACTATTTCGATATTCGAGTACATTTGGCGCGAATTCAAACTCAATGCTTGACCTATTAGATGAAATGATAATCCAAAAACAGTTATCAGGTACCAAAATAAATTTTTATTATCATAAGTTTTATTTATAGTTCAAACAAAATGTCGTTAGTAACGTACACACGTATTATCAAAATATAATCTACCTACTGTACGTTTTCCTTATTGCATGTTTACTTTAGTTTAAAACAAATAAATTAAGAGCCATAGAAATTTTATTTAATTTTTTAAAAGTCTTGATAGTACTTGCTTATTCATCATGATTCATCATTGAACAATACAGGGTATTAATCAATGATAATACTTTATTTTTATTAAATTCAAAACAAATAGATGTTTTATCTTTCTATTTCTTTGCTTCATTCAAATTATTGAAAAAAAAAACACACTGTAAGTAGTTTCATTATATTCCGTAATTATTATTCTCCTAATTATTTTTATTTCTTGCTTATGCAAATTAACCCATTGAGCCCCGAACGGCCAGATCCGGCTGCGACACAATAGATTTTATATTGTGTCTGTGATTCCGGGGCCTGATGGATTAATAAAAAAATTGATATTTTGATGCATTCACTGCATACAAAATTGTGCAATTAGTTATTGAAGTCATTTTTTGATTAACAATTAACATCCTGAAATAAAACAATAGATAATAATAGTTTCCTAACTTGACTTTTCTTTTGCAATACTTTTTTAGTCTGTGCATATTTGCTACTAATTAACATAATTTTATATGAAATATCCATTTACATGAGTTATTAGTATAGAAAATGTTTTAGCAACTAATATTTGAACTGAATTTCTTTAAAACAAACTGTAAATCTTATACACTATTAGCTGTGCTACGCAGTTTTACCCACTTTGCCCCGTCCTATTGGTCTTAGCGTGATGATATATAGCCTATAATAGCCTTCCATGATAAATGGACTAACTAACAGTGAAAGAATATATCAAATCGTACTCATAGTTCCTGTGAAAAGCGCATTTAAGCATACAAACTCTTCAGCTGTATACTACTAGTATTGATTTAAATGTTGTATATAATTATATCACAGTAGCTGTGCCCCGCACTTTTACCCACAGTGCTCCGCTTCTGTCGGTCTTAGCGTGATGATATAAAGCCTTTCTCAATAAATGGGCTATCTAATGCCAAATTATAATAAAAAACAGACACACAACAAGTTAGCCAGGTACATAAACATTAAACAGTCAACATTGAATTATTACAACAAAAAATGACTCATAATATTGCCTTTTTTGTAATCTTATCTCACATTGATTTATTTAAATATGTACTTATTGCAATTCTTAATGTCAATTGCATTTGCTTTGATTTTAATCAATTTTTTTAATTTATTTTTTCAACTTCAAGTGGTATTTAAAACTAGTTGAACCAAAATGAACTGGATCAAACTAGATTGGGAATATCTTAGAAATTTTATATTTTAATTGAATACTCATTATTTTTTATCTATTCTAATATTATAAAGCTGAAGAATTTGTTTGTTTGAATGTGTTAATCTCAGGAACTACTGATCCGATTTGAAAAATTATTTTCGGTGTTAGATAGCTCATTATCGAGGAAGACTATAGGCTTCATATTATCACACTAAAGACCTACAGGAGCGGAGCAACGTGTGTAAAACCGCGGGCACAGCTAGTTTTCATATAAATATTCGTATTTGGGTTTTCTATTAACTGATTAGCTCCCAAATAGAAATTTAAATATGCATTCGACGACGCGGTTGGCGCAGTGGTAAAGTAACTGCCTACTGAGCTGACGGTCCCGGGTTCGATCCCCGGTCAGGGCAAATATTTGTGTGATGAACTCAATTATTTGTTCTTCGGTCTGAGTGTTATTATCTATATATGTATTTATTAAATATTATATTTTTCGTTGCCTAGTACCCACAACACAAGCCTTAATTGAGCTTACTGTGGGACTAGGTCGATTTGTGTAATAATGTCCTATAATATTTATTTATTTATACAGTTAATTCTACAATATTTAAAGATAGAACATTTATCTTAAAGTTCATCACACTGTTGAGTTCAAACAGTAGTCTTTGTTACCTCAACAATATATATTGTATGTTCAAAAGGTCATCAAGGAACCTACTGTATTTCAGAATATATTTGTATATAATTAAATGTATATAGAGGACTGAATTCTTGAATAATGAACAATATATAAACAGATTGAAGTATATATAGTTGAATCATGTATTGTTTTTTTATACAATTTATGTTGTTGGAATTTTAGTAATTATTTTATTAATATGTTTAGATTGCAATGTGTAAATGTTTTTGAAATAAGATGAAAATATTTTGCTATTTTGATATTATGGTATTTAATTTTGTTTGCTACAAAGTTTATAAACAAAAAACTGAATGCATTTTTATTTATTACTAGCTTCCGCCCGCAGCTTCGCCCGCGTGGTGTTTTGATAAAAGGTAGCCTATGTTCTTTCTCAGGGTCTAAAGATTGTCTGTGCCAAATTTCATGAAAATCGGTTGAGAGGTTTAAGCGGGAAAGCGTAACAGACAGACAGACAGAGTTATGGCTGGTTCACACTTTGATTAGTGCGAGTGCAGGTGATTAGTGCAGGTGTTTAGTAACTACGTGTGGACAGCGACTGTTTAGTGCAAGTGTTTAGTAGGCTGTGTAGTAAAGTGAATAGAAGCGTGTTCTATTTTTTTGCGAGTGGACTGCGAGTAGCCACGTCCCGCGCGCCCTCCCTTCCACCTCACTCGCAGTGTGCCTGCCTAAACACGTCTGGACACGAGTGTTTAGTGTTTAGTGTTTAGCGTAGTGTGTAGCGTTGCGAATTGCACCATTGACCTGCACTCCCACTAATCACCTGCACTCGCAGTTGATTTGGACACTACTCGCACTGCACACCTGCACTCGCACTAATCAACTGCACTCACACTAATCAAAGTGTGAACCAACCATTACTTTCGCATTTATAATACATATTAATATTATATTATAGTAGGGACTTGTTTTGCAACAATCGATTTTATTTTAATAGCGAAAAATATTTTAATAATCACTGATTATTAATCAGGCTTTTAATGTAAAATGAAATTTTAGTTACACTGAGTTCCAAAAAAATTAAATGTGACAATATTAATATTTATTTGATTAAAATAAAAACTGCGTGTGTGCCGAGCACACGTGTCAGAAGTGAAACTTCTTTGGCAAGATTCAAAGATACTAAAATCGTCGCCTTACCCCAAGATGGTATTGCCATGACGCGATATTGAAATTTTAATCTCAAAATTAAATAAATTAAAATATAATATGTAGGTAGGCACATAGAAGATATTTCGTATACATATCGCTCGAAATTCGTTGTAGTAGTCACTTTTGAATCAAATGTTATGACTGGAGTTTATTACTTGAAAACATTTTTATTTTTAACATTGACCGCTATTTTTGAAATACACCGTATTTTTAATTCATAGGCGTTATTGCGTCAATCTATCTTATATATAAAATTCTCGTGTCACAATGTTAGTCTGCATACTCCTCCGAAACGGGTGGACCGATTCTAATGAAATTTTCTGTGCATATCGGGTAAGTCTGAGAATCGGCCAACATCTATTTTTCATATGTACCACGGGCGAAGCCGGGGCTGACCGCTAGTATAATATATAAAACTCAAAGGTGACTGATATAGTTAGTGATCTATCAACGCACAGCCCAAACCACTGGACGTATCGGGCTGAAATTTGGCATGCAGGTAGATGTCATAACGTAGGCGTCCCCTAAGAAAGGATTTTAGAAAATTCATCCCCTAAAGGGGTAAAATAGGGGATGAAAACTTACTTATACCATGAAAATTTATCTTTTCCACGCAAGCGAAGCTGCGGGCAACAGCTAGTATAATATATACGCCAGCTTGACTGTAATATCTCGATAAAATTTAATTGATGAGCTATCCTACTATCCTATCCTACTCCTACTTCCTATATATATTAACTTCTACTAATAATATAAATGCGAAAGTTTGTGAGGATGGATGTGATGTGTGTGTTTGTATTTATTTTTTTACTCTTTCACGCAAATACAACTGAACCGATTACATATAATGAAATTTAGCACACATAAAGAGGGTAACTTGGATTAACACATAGGATAGCTTTTATCCCGGAAAACCCACGAGAACGGGAACTATGCGGGTTTTTCTTTGAAAACGCGGGTGAAGCCGCGCGCGGGCGGAAAGCTAGTATTACTTAGGTATTAGAAAGTAAAATCATGATTGATTGGCATAACAAAATTAAACCACATTGGTAACTGAGACTTTGAAAGTAAAAGTAACTATACGGAAATTTAAAACTTTTAAAAATGATGACATGAAGAATATTTATCTGTATGTAATTTTTTAAATGATCTATATTTTCATTGATCGAGCTAGCGTGTCAAATTTTATGTTTGACTAGTTGCATCCTGCGGTTTCACCCACGTGGTTCTGCGAATTTTTCAAATTGGACCAGTATAGTTCCTGAGATTAGCGCGTTCAAACAAACAAACAAACTCTTCAGTTTTATAATATTAAGTATAGATATAGCCACGATTCCAAACTACGACTATTCTGGAAAAAATAATTATTTATTCATTTTATATACATATGGAATAGCAGGTTACTAAAACTGCTACGTAAATTGTTTTTACTCGGATTCTACGAAACAAGACAATTGTTAACAAATAACTTATTTTTATATCGATCTAAAACTTAATTAATTAATGTTCATAACCAAACATACTGTGACAAACAAACATACAAATTTCTTGTTTGTACTACATACTACATTGATGAATGACGTCACTACTTATTAAGTAACATTGACTTACAATAGCAAGTAATATTTATTTCAATACTTGAAGATAACGTCTTAGCCGTTCGTTACGCTCTAGCCATTTTCGACTTTCATTTGCGAATGACCTAGATTTTTGAAGTACACTGTTTCAGTGTTTGAAATTTATAACACGTTTGAGCATTCTCCTCTCACAAATATTATAGCTAATATGAAAGCTGAAGAGTTTGTTTTTATGAACGATTCAACCTCGGAAACTACAAGATCGATTTGAAACATACGCTTGTTGACATAATTCGACTAAGGGCCGATTTTTCAATGCTTGGATAAAACTTATCCGTCCAATAAAGTAGGTAGGTACTGTGCAGAATACATTTTTAAAATGGTAGTTTTATACATTATTCGACTAAAAAGTTTTATCCAAGAATTGAAAAATCGGCCCTAAATGAATATCAGTAAAAACTTTGACAAAAAATATTGCGATGATGGTTACGAATGATAAACTTTTCTTTAATATTTCCTATTAAAGAAAAGTTTTTTTTTTTATTTGCTATATACCTAGTTACTATTTAACTAGAAATTCTTACTGTTTTATAAATACAAAAATCTATGTCCCTTCAGAAACTACTTTATTTCATCAACCCGAAGCCGGGCCAATCAGATAGTAAACACATAAATTAATACAAAATAAAACATATTTTATGACCAAATAAATTATATATCCATACTAATATTATAAATGCGAAAGTAACTCTGTCTGTCTGTCTGTTACTCAATCACGCCTAAACTACTGAACCAATTTGCATGAAATTTGGTATGGAGATATTTTGATACCCGAGAAAGGACATAGGCTACTTTTTATTGCGAAATATGTACCACGGGCGAAGCCGGGGCGGACCGCTAGTGTATAATATATCTATACGTCTTATACAATTTGTATTAAATAGAAAATAGATTCTAGATCGTATTATATTATTACGAATTGAATTACTATACGGTGCATTTACATCAAACGAGCGAATGCTTATTCTAAGTTCTAACCCCACTATGTCAAATTCTTTTAGTGTAAACGGGCGTAGCATTCTTTCGTTGCATAAAGAGCAACGACGCACTGGGTGGTGAAGGTGCGTTCGTAAAGATTGTATGCAATGTTCTAATACTGAACAACACTGAATACAAGTTTTCGTTTACACTAACGAAAGAATGCTCTTGCTCTAGCTATATGTTCGTATGGTGTAAATGCACTGTTACATGAATAATTGTATAATTTCAAGGTTTCCATAAAGGTGATTAATAAGGTTAATGCGATTAACAAAAATGTGCTTAAAATAGAATATCGAGTTTTCCTATGTTTTCTTTATGTTATTAATACTCATTAGTTATTAATTATTATATGGCTCTAATTGCTGTATTGATTTTTAAGTGATGATTAGATCTTTTGATATTACTCTAAAAGTACATCAGATATGAATAATAAACATTTTTCAAATATACTAAAGCGAAATGCAGTGAAAGCTGGCTATCAGTGTTAATCTGTTTAAAATATTTTGTTAAATACTGCTATGCATGGTTTACTAGTACTATGTACATATTTCCAACGTCATATATTTCAGTTACATTCGTACACTTTTATTATATTTTGTCAATTGTTATTTTGTGATAATTCGGAACTATTATATGGCACTTTGGCAACCTATATGGCATTTTGGCAAAATTATGATCTTGGAAATTTAACGACATCTCTCGAGCTAAATTCCAAAATGTTTTCGCTACAGAACGCACCAAAGAAATATTAGCAACCATAGAAAACCATCACCGGAATTTCCTTTTTTCAAAATGGGTCAAGTAGTAGAGTTTAACAATATTCAGCAAAACTTAACTGTATGAATGGTCGCTGCAAAATTTTACAGCGACCATTCATACTGTAGTATAATTTGAATGGTGGTTCCCATGTGATTGGGAAATTGTACACATCAGTTAACAATTCGCCAATCACAAGTTTTACAATGAATTATATTATGCCTGAGTGTGTTTTACAAGTACCTAAATCTAATACTGTATTTGTGAATTGGTTGATTGAATGTACATAAATCTACTCTATCAGTAAATAAATTTAGCACCACATCTTTTCAGCGTAAGAAAACGACAAAGGAGATACTCGAAGAACTAGAAACTAAAATAAAGAGCATAGAGAAAGATGGAGAGTACAAAGAGCAGACGCACAAGCGCGTGATCGGCATGATAATGGTGAACTCGGTGGGGCTGTACGTGCTGTTCGCGCTGCTGTACTACTTCATGTATGTGGGCAAGAGCCAGTACTGGGTGCACTCGGTGATGTACGCGTCCCCGCTGCTGGTGTTGCCCGTGCTGTGAGTATAGCAGATATAGTATAAATAGGAGTAGTTCTTGTACGCTATTGGTTAGAGAAGATACGCGTTGTTAGTTTAGGTTAAGTAGGTTAAGTTAGGTTAGGTCACATTGACGGGTGGCTCGGTTAGCGTTTATAGACGTTGTTGGCGATGATATAAAAGTACAAGCAGAGGAATATACAGCTGCCTGTGCTGTTTGTATAGTAGATATAGTGGGAGTAGTTCTTGTACGCAAGAAGTAAACAGGCTGCCTAGAACCTAGACTTAGAGCATAGCGAGTCACCTAGCAAGTAATTGAGTAAAATAACGATTGAGAATTTTCGTGACAGGCCATAACTACGCTCTGTGCATCAATCTATTTGCTTAGGCTTATTTTCAGACGTGTACACTGTACATGACGAATTTTGTTTTGTTTTTAATAATAATTTCTAACAAAGGATACAGATAACATTATACATACTTACATAAGTTTCATGAAATAAATTTTAAATTGAATAATTAATTTATTTCGGCTTAAATGGAATAAATTAAGTAAAATATAATTCTTCGATTTTTTTTCATAAGATCTTCCTAACTAAAACATATACTCACAAATAATCAAGTGTTATTGCACTTCCTTTAAAACCTTGCAGGCTATTTATGGCATTCACTAGAAATTGTGATGTCATCGATTTATCATCGCGGTCAAACAATATCATACAGTTATAGAGCATTAGCTGTGCCCCGCGGTTTTACCCGCAGTGCTCCTCTCCTATTGGTCTTAGCGTGCTGATATATAGGCTATAGTCTTCCTCGATAAAATAGGCTATCTAAGACTGAAATAATTTTTCAATCGGACTCGGACCCGTAGTTCCTGAGATAAGCGCGTTCAACTAACCATACAGACCAACATACTCTCCAGATTTATAATAGGTATACTAGCTTTGCGCATAGGCTTTCCACGCTTTGTGGAAAACTTAACAAATTATACTATAACCTGCCTGAAAAACGACTCCTATCTATCCTATCCTGCAAATGAAAAAGTATTATCCTTTTTATGATTTTATATG
>CAJQZN010039686.1:430-63840 GCA_907164685.1 Colias eurytheme | reverse complement strand
TTTTTCCTACTTTCCCAAATTTTGTTATTTTGTTAATTACCTATCCTGCAAATGAAAAAGTATTATTCTTTTTATGATTTTATATGCTCTCAGTTTCAATTCTTTAAAAATCTATTTCTACCTTCTTTTTGTTTTTCAGATATTGTGTGTGAAATATTTGTCTCACAGACTTTGTTCTATGCTCTTATGAAAGAAAATTAAATGCACTACAACTTTATTATACGAACTTCTCATAGAACGAGCGGTTTTTGCCAATATTTTGGTTCAAACGGGAGCAAAACTAAAAATTTCAATATTTCGGGAAAAATGAACCATCTTCGAATGGCCACAGTTTAGCCGTTATAAGGTTTAGAGAGCTGCGGTTAGGCTTAAATTGTTGCAAATTTAATAACCTTAATTTATGTACTGAATCATACTTGTCGGAAACGCATAGTTTATGACTTTTAGAGCAAAAAGTGAAAAAAGTCCAAAATTTTCGCAGTTTATCACGTGGTGCGCAGCGAGCACAACTTTTTCGAAGTTGCAAATTGGGATTTACATCACCCTAACTGATCCAAACAACATACCAAAAATTCAAATCTACATCGTGCTTTGCGAATTTAATGTTAATTTCCACTGGCCTATTAAGTATAGATATAGACAATAGACAAATAGACAATAGACAAACATTTATTCACAAAAATAACACATTATTACAACTGACAATCACAATACATAACATAGAAAAATACAAATAAAAAGCACAAAACACATATGACAATTTAATACATAATAAATAAATAAGTAAATAGGTTGCTAATAAGTGTTATGGCTGTGAAAGGGTCCTGGCTCAGCATATGTCATGAGTCGGCTGACTCATGACGCTGTTTATTCTGCCAGAACCCAGAAGGCAGATGGAACCAAAAAAAAAAAGGAAAAAAAGAAAAAACTTAAACCGGAAATAAATAAAAAAAAAAATAATGTAATATAGTATTAATAAGTTTGCGCCATTCTTTAATACAGCCTTGTAAGTTGTAGGTGTGATAAAGGCTATATCGTATAATGTTTCTAGACTGAGCCGGGGATCCAGTTACAGTTTCTATTTATAGATTTACGCACGTTGACCCAACGACTATGGGTACTGTATTGGTACGTAAGTTTCAAAATAGGTATATGCGGTAAAGGTGTACATTGTTAAATGTTTGCAGAAGCAACTAAAACGACTTCTGACTAATCCTATATTGTGTAGCAATTATGAACTCGATAAAAACATAGTAGGTATATCTATAGTGTGTATATCATTTTTGCATGTAACAAGCAAAGAGGTGATCGATATTTCTTCAGTGGAATCGTAGTAGTCTTCTATAGTGGGAGATAAAAAGAGAGCCTATACCCACCTTCGAAAGTCGCTAACAGCCTCATAAAAGTAACTTTGTGAGTGCTCATCGGCGGTGGTGATCACTAGGTGACCCACCTGCTCCGTTACCCGCTTCATTATTAAAAAAAAATATGAGTTGATGATGTTGATTATTGGTTTTTCCTTGATATACTTACACGTTCATGTTGATTATGATACACGAATAATATTTGAGGAATAAATAGCATATTCAATTATAAAGATAATTTCATACAGAAATAAGAATAGTAAATCGTTATCAAGATGTGATGCGTTATTTCTGACTCATTACGTTGGAGATTACGTATGAAAAAGATGACGGCATACGAGACAGATGCGTTTGATTATATATACGATACATATTGATAGTAATCTTAGCATAAAGTCTAGAAAATAAAAAGAAATATAAAATTATCTTCTTAATCTGTGAAATTATATGTCCTTTGTAGGATGGTATATTTAGACTTTTGAATGACGAAATAGAAATAATCAGGACATATTTGTCCTGAATGAATAATCATTTGTGATTGAATATATGCCTATAAACATACTATATTATATATGTATATACTTATTGGACGGACATAACGATAAGGGTGATAGCCATTTCATTAAATGCCTATGCTCTATTAAATGGTGCCATTTAATTAACCTCCTGAATGACACGTAGGTAGTTGTTCAATTAAACGACTAGATTCTATTTCGATTAATATTTAAGTACTCGCCTAGGCAAATTATTGAAACTTAGATTAACTTGCTACATTACTATTTAGAAAATGTTAATTATTATTTGATCCATACAATAACACATACATTTTAATTTTCCAGGGTTATATTTCTACGGTCGGCTATATCGTCCTACTACACGTGGACTTTGAACAAGAACAGAGTTAAGCTGACGAAAATGAGAGACGAGAAGAAGAAAATATTAGAGGAGGTTATGAATACGGAGACTTATAAGGTGACGTATTTAAATAAAAAGATTAAAGCAGGTCGTATTCAAATATCTGTCTTAATACCGCGCAATAAGGTTTAGACCCGAAATTAATTGTATACACATCCTCTCAATTTCTCATTCCAATCTCTATCTTATAACCAGGCAATAAGATCCAAAATCCTCTGTAAGAAAATTCCTGTAAATTTTCGTCAATTCACCGTGTCATTGTGCATTGCAGGACGCATTCAAATTTCTATCCTATAACCACTCAATAAGGTCGAAAATCCATTGCAAGAAAATCCATCAGAATGGGGGTTGTTTGCACCATGTCATTATACATTGCAGGTCGCATTCAAATCTCTACTCTATGACGACACAATACGGTTTATAATTAATGAAAAACATGGCATGAAAGTCCTCTACCTTATTACCAGACAATAAGGTCCAATATCCATTGAAAAAATCCTCTTAATATTCGTTTACACCTTTTCGATATACATTGCAGGTCGCAAAGGAAATACTAGACAAGTACGGCACACCGGAGGAGCAATCGAAAGCGTTGAAACCGTTCACTCCAACTGTAACTCAGAGCACACCACAGGGTAATTATTTAGTAAATTATTGTAGTGTGTAAGTATGCTATCTATCGTGATTGTTGCATCATTTATTATGTAGACGCGTCACCCCATTATAATGATATTTAAACAATAATTAATATGAATAAAGGGTCTTAATCATGATCTCGTTGTTTAAATTCGTCTCCTAATACACTCCTAGTACTAAATCCCACCGCAGGATCAGTGCGTTCATGGTTTTTTTAATGAAACCAAAATTTTCTGTATATTTATAATTAGGAGAATATATATCGACTAGGTTGCCAGTCAAAATTTGGCCGCAAGCATGTTTAATTGAAATTTTTCTAATCGATTTTTGGGAAAAAATGTGTGCCGTATTAAATCCGGCCGCAAATAAGGGTTGCCGGCTTTTAAAGACTCTTAGACTACCCGTACATTATTTTTAACAAAAATCTAAACTTCCTTCAAGTTATCAGAACTAGATTGAGTTTAAATGGAATACGATAGAGGCCCCAGCTTTCAGATAAAAAAGATATCAGATAGTGTCGTCAAGCGTCCGCCATCTGCAAAAAAAGGTTTACCCATCCAATTTAAGACCACGCAAACCGTTGCTTAATCTTATTATTTTATTATTTATAGCAACAGCAATACATCTGAAAATTTCAACTCTATACCTATGAAATACAGGCTGTATAGATATACGGACAGACAATGAAATATTTGTAATAAGATTTCGTTTTACCCTTTCGAACCTGGACCCTAAAAAAGAATAAAACGATAATCTTTTTAAAAATATTTATTTATACATATATGCGAAATTTATTTACAGCTACCCCCATTCAGTTAAGACAGAGACAGTTCGCCTTACAGACATCTACCCCCAATAAAAATATGAATCTTGTACCCGCCACGCCAGGGGTTGTTTTTAATGGACCAAGATTGAGGGTGAGTTTTTTTTTATTAAATCATATATGTTAAAATCTTTTTTGTGGTTTTTTTTATATATATTTATCCATGAAAAAAAAGTAGATAAAAGCCGTCTTTGCAGCAGCATTATTTAAATTTTTGACACAAACCACTTTAATATGTTTATAGTTACAATTAAATTATTACTTGTCTGCTTTTTATAATATTTATCCAGTTTATGGTCACGATCACGATCATGTACAAGGTCATGACTACGATAACAGTCATTGTCACGGTCACGACTACAGCCACATTCACGGTCACGACTACAGCCACATTCACGGTCACGACCACATCCACATTCACGGTCACGACTCTAGCCAATTTCACGGTCACGACTACAGCCACATTCACGGTCACGATTACAGCCAATTTCACGGTCACGACTACAGCCAGTTTTACAGTCACGACTACCGCCACATTCACGGTCATGACTACAGTCAATTTCACGGTCACGACTACAGCCACATTCACGGTCACGACTACAGCCACATTCACGGTCACGACTACAGCCACATTCACGGTTGTAGTAATTTAGATTTGAATTCGATTTTATTGTGTTTTTTATATATCTAAAATAATTATTTTAGAATTTCACATCATATTATATAACAGGCTAAAATCAATAAATTATAACATGTTTGATGCTTATTATAGGACTAGCTTTCCGCCCGCGGCTTCACCCGCGTTTTCAAAGAAAATCCCGCATAGTTCCTGTTCCCGTGGGATTTCCGGGATAAAATCCTATGTGTTAATCCAAGTTACCCTCTAAATGTGTGCATAATTTCATTGTAATCGGTTTAGCAGTATTTGCGCGAAAGAGTAACAAACACACACATACTTTCGCATTTATAATATTAGTAGGAGTAGGATATTTCAAGATATTTTAATCAGCCAATATGTATATTTAACTTAATTTTTCAGTCGGATCAGTTACCGCGCCCGCTACCGGACAGCAATAGATCCGCGTTGGACAAAGTTGTGGATTATTTACTGAAGGACGGACCAAATTATCGAATGGCGCTCATATGCACTGAATGTTTTTCGCATAATGGTAAGATTTTTTATATTTACACTACTTCTTGTACTTTTAAACCACTTGTTGTCTAATATAAGATATGATTTGTATATTTTCATGAAATTAAAAGCCGGTTGACTTATGATTAGTATCGACTTTAACATACACACACCGGCACAATTAGCGGAACAGAAACCGATACGCGAGAACATCGTCTGGGATTTGAACGAATGGCAGCAGGTTCTCTTTACTGATGAGTGCAGAGTTCTTTTAAAACAGATCAATGGGAGACAGCGAATATGGAGGCACAGAGGAGAACGCCAAATATAGTCTTATTTTGAACACACAGTGTCTTATGGTGGCGGCTCGATTATGGTTTGGGGAGGGATATGTTTGAGAGCTCGCACGGAGTTAGCGATAGTCACAGGAGGGACCATGACAGCAGATAGATACATCAGAGACATTTAAGAAGAACATTTTGTACCATTTGCCCCATTTATTGGTGACGACTTTATTCTAATGGAAGATAATGCTCGTGCTCATAGTGCACAATCGTTACAGGCATATCTGAGCCACGTAGGTATACCGGTGATGCAGTGGCCAGCAAATTCCCCCGATATGAATCCGATAAAGCATGTCTGGGACTTGCTAAAAAGAAGGGTTAAATCCAGAAAGCCACCCCCCAACAATCTGAATGAACTTGGAAACGCATTACTTGAGAAGTGGGAGCGGTTGCCTCAAGAAATCATCGATAACATAATCTGTAGCAAGCCCAGACGAATGGAAACCGTAATCAGAGCAAGAGGGGGAAACACTCGTTATTAATTTTGCTTTAATTTTATTGTCAAATCATTTAATGCCTACTTTTTTTATTTTTTTGTGATGGTTCATAATCATCTAAAAATTTCACTTATTTCAAATTTCTTTATTTTTCAATAAAAAATAACGAAGACTTTTCAAAGTCGTTGTTAAAAGATGTTAATCAACTTGTTTTTTTGTATCTAATTACATTTTCGTCAAATATATGCGTTACTATCTCATAGTCTCACTTTTTTTTCTGTTCCGCTAATTGTGCCGGTGTGTATATTATAATCCTGAGTTTCTCTTTGCGATTTTGTCCCCTAAATCAAATTTAATCCTGATTCTGACCACGTCCTTAAGAGGGTTTAGGCGGTCAGCGAAAATTCAGCTATTCACGTCTTAGGTAAGGGGTGAGGGGGTCCGCGTTTAGTATGGAATCAACGTGCTCGGAACTAAAAATCGTAAGCGCCATTCACATCAAAAAGTGAATGAAAACATTTAGTAAGTATTTTCTAAATCTAAAACAGTCACGAAATCGAGAAGGTAAATACCTATGCATTCGTGATTTTATACGAATTATTATTGAAAAATACGGTTGTAATGAGCATTTATATGATATTTTAGAGGTAACTTCAGGATTTTTTTTTATCGAGCAAAATTTTTCCAATCGTGTTTTGTAAACAGTCACCCCATCACACATACGTTCTGTAATACATATTAGAAATTTCAGTGCGAAAAATCTTCAATATTTTCAATTATAGCTCATAGATAACAGTCCATTTTGCCGTTTTCACCGACTAAGGGCGCTTAAATATAATTATCACTGATTCTGACCACTACCCCGACTCTGACCACGGTCCACGACCCTAATTCGGAATTTTACTGATCATGAAGCCGAATTTTATTCCGATTTTCACTGCTTCCGAATCCGACCCTAATTCTTAGAGCGTATACGCACTAGGCGTAATATTCATTTCTATGCGCACTGCGATGCGGCTACCGCAGACCGCACAGTGCGCATAGAAATGAATATTACGTACATAATTGTGCTTGCGGTCAGCCGGACGGCTACCCGCAATGCGGCTACCCGCATAGTGCGTATACGCTCTTAATCCTCTTTCTTGCCAATAAACATTATTTTATTTTATTTTATTTTCTTACAGGCATGGCGATGATAGAAGAATTCGACTATGTTTCATACAAATGTGCATACTGCGGCAAACTGAACCCGGCGCGCAAACAGCGGCCCGCAGCGCCCGCGCTCACCGCACACCGCGCACTCGCATACAGCGCAGCCGGTACATACAAAAACATAAACAAACACATAGACAAAAACATAGACAAAAACTAGGCTATCTAACTCTGAAATATTTTGACGTGACAACGTCTTATAATTCGATAGAGCCGGCTGCATGCACGAAAAAACATGACTCATGCGGCGTTACCTCGCTCTGAGGCGTTCCATGTAAGGCTTGAAGTGCAAGCGAGAGCGCGGAAAGAGCGACAAAGAAGCACAATCGGACGTTGTCACGTTCAACTATCGTCAGTAAACCGGTTTTACAGACAATCAATTTTTTTTTTAACATTTAAACCGGACCTGTGATTACTGATATAAGCGCGTTCAAGCAAACAAACAAACTCTTCACCTTATAATATTACTTTAGATTATATCTTACTACTTTCTACTTACTTACTACTTACTTTTAGATTATATCTTAATCATGCAATCCGGCTCGAAGGACCAACCAAATGACAAATGTAATTTGTTTTTCTAGCTGCCAATGACGATTCGTCGCTCGCGAGTTCAGCCAGTGAAAGCGAAGAGGAAAAGGAGGAAGTGAATCTCGATGGGGACGCTGGTGAGTAGGGAACGGCTGTGCTGGTTTTGATGAGATTTTTGTATTAATTTGAAATTTTGACATGAAAGAATGACTATTCTAAATATGATTGAGATAAATAACAGAGTATCTATAATGTTTTATAAATTGAGGAGTTCTATAAATGTAAATATTATGAAGAATGGAGTCCATATACTTTTTAGGTTGCTTAATATAAAAAAAATATAATTGTACTGAATTTGTTTGCATATAATGTTAACAATATCATCTTTGTTATAGAATTACGAAAGCCATGTGTTGTTGTTATAATTGCTAAGTAAAATACTGCTAAGTTCCTTATTTTATGAATGGTCCACTACAGCGCAGAATTTAAACTACATAAACAGAATAACACAGAGCTACAAATAATTTTTTGCTAGAAATTATAGATTACTAGCGGTCCGCCCCGGCTTCGCCCGTGGTACATGTTTACGTTTTCTCTACATAAGAACCATCCTCGTACTTCAAGGAATATAATAAAAAAAGAATTATCGAAATCGGTTCAGCCGTTCTCGAGTTATGCGCTTACCAACACATTTTGCGATTCATTTTTATATATACTAATACGATTGACAAACAAAAAAAACACAGAAATATCTCATTTCTAATAAGTATAAAATTAATACTTTAATCGAAAAATAATAAAATTTCCAGGTTCAGAGGGCGAAAAAGAATCACCCCCCACTCCCATGGAGGTAGAATCGAAATCGGAAACTGACAAGAAACAAGACTGATCGATTGTAACTCACTCGATTGATGAATCGATTTTATATCGATTGCGTGAATCGATGTTCTCGAGATGCAGATAATATATGCTAAAAGTTTAATGGTGGATCCACACGATCTAATTGCTTGGCTTGAGAGATCTGTTTGATGAAAACAAATTATTGATGCTTGAAGCCTTGAAAGATGATTTTTTACCGATCATTTTTATATGTGAAAAAATGTATACAGACTTCTACGAAAAAAAAAAGTAAATAATGCATGGTTGCATGATGTGTTTAAAAATAACATTAATTAAATTGATTGGAAAATATTGTATTACATGTAAATCTATTATAATTAAGGAATATTGGCTGTGTGTGTTGAGAACTAAATATATATTGATAAAAAAATTAATACTTATTATATTATAGTGTTAACTAACTGATACAAATCAGACATCGCAATTACTTAATAAAAAAGGAATACACATACTAATATTTCTTATACATCATAGTTTGACAATATTTTTCATTTTATTCAAACACAATTTTTTTCAAAAGCTGCTAAATAGTATTTTAACATTTTTTATAAAAATTAATAAATATTGCTCATGCAAGTCTGTCATGCAATTTGATCGTGTGTCCGCAACATTAAATGGGAATCAGTTTTAAATTCGAATAAGGAACTGCGGTGGTTATGTCGGCTGTTAACTATTTATATAAAGTGATTTGGGATAATTGACGGTAGTTTAAAAAAAGTTTGAAAATGTGGGTATTAAAAAAAGAGCGTGTTTGCCGTTCACACGTGTCAGAAGTGAAACTTTAAGATTCTAAGATACCAAAATCGTCGCCTTAATGACGTGACGGACTGCCAACCTGCATTTTACGAAAAGTACCCTATATGTTTATCCAGGGCATAGCTTACTAGCATTTACAATTTCACTTACATCGGTTCAGTAATTCTTGCGTGAAAGAGCAACAAACATACAAACTCGGAATATATGATTCGCTATTCGCAATTGTCCCAAATCACTATAATATTAGGAATAAAAAAATAATTACAAATTTTTATAAACTCATTTAATTTTATGGCGTAAAATTGAAATGATGTTCCTTTCCCATAGTTTATTTATTTATGTATAAATTTAACGGGTTTTAAACGTGGTTTTTATCCGGACACTACAGTGTGAGCCCACACTGAGAGCTCATAGATGTCATAGTGGATTTAAAATCAGTTTAAAATCCGTTAAAATATGGTTTTATTGTATGTATAATTAATCCTGTATAAATTGACGAATATGTATATTTGGCTAAAATTTTTAATAAATACCTAACATTTTTTTTTAAATTTGATTCAATTTTATAACTTTTATACCGAGAATTTCCTATTAATGTGCAATTTTTAATAACAAATTGTTCTTATAAATAAACACGAAATAAATAAACCTCTTCCCTATTAATTATGTTATTTTGTTTATTCAAAATATAAATATAACGCCATCTCAAGTAATTCAGAACAAAAGAAAGAGACGAATATATTTCTCTATATGAGTTTTTAAAATACATAAATAAAATGCACAGTCCCTTCGGTGTCGTTATATAGAGTTTACACTGTAATTTAAAATTTTTTCCTTTTACAAATATCATGCTAAATTGAACTCACGGTCGATTGTCATAAGGTTGGAATTTCATTTTTCTATAAGTGGGCATGGTTATATTTATATTTATTATCTATAGTAATATTATACCGTTAAATATATGACATAATTTTGAATTGCAACACAATATGCAGAAATGGCTAGACTTATTTTGATGAAATTTTGTGTAACGATAGATAATAAGTTAGTTAAACACATATGTTACTTTATAGCAACTCATCCTATTATTTATTAACTAGCGTTTTCTTATATTACGTGTCTATCTGATCACAAAATTTCATCAAAAACTGTTCAGCCATTTCATAGCCAAGAAGTAACAAATACACACATGAAACACTTATTTCAAACAATAATTGTGCTCACATTTCATGTTGAAATAGTAATTTATTAGAATTTTGGAAGTAAAGGTTATTTTATTTATTATTATAATATATAAAATATGTAGGTATATTAAAATATTGTTGTGGGGCGTGATAATTGGAATAATTGGTATATTAAGATGTTTATCGTTAATTTTTTTGTATAATTTTGAATAATTTTAGTCTTTAGTGTTAATAGTGCCTTTGTCTTTTGTTTGGGAGGTAAAGTTAGATATAAGTTTAAAGCAAAAATTGTTGACAGTTCTTATTCTTATACGCGACTTCAATATTCAACTTTGCGATACATTAAAAAACATCTACCAAACATACACCTTAAAAAGAAGCAAAAGCGACTTTACCTCCCAAACAAAAGATTATAAACACGCGAGCATTTCATATTCGCATAAATAATCACATTAGATACTAACTATTTATTTCTATTAATTATTATTTAATTTTAAGGTCTTCAGAATCTTCCTAGATGTAGTTTTAGTTATAGAAATATGGAAGGTTGAAACAATTTGTAGGAAAGTCTAGAAAATGTTAGGGTTTTTAAATAGTTAATTTTAAACCAGATTCGTTACCATGATATCTTATAAGCAGTGTTTTTTCCAGCGTGGGAAAGTGATGGCGCTAGACACACTGGAAATAATACTGCTTTAAAATGGTTGTATGGAATTTTTGCAGATGATATTTGGATATATTAAGGAGCAAAAGCTTTTTATTCTAGAAAATAAATCAAAAGCACTGTTTTCATTATTGGTTTGTACAAATTATGCGTATGAATGTATACTGTACATTGAATGTACACTCCTAATACAGAATACCAATTAATTCGATTTACAAGTCTCCAATTATTTTCGAGTAAGTATAAATAAATATTCGAGGAGCAATAAAACAATTTTTATTATAAGAAGGAATTTATTCTTGTTTCAGTCTTTCATACTATCCAGGCTTGCTACTTAAATTTATTTCCCTATATAGTAACCGCTACACACATCAACTAATCCATCAATTTTCATACATGCGTTTCGCACGTCACCAATATGAAACATAAAAAAACGCAATATTTTTAAAGGTCGTTTTGCGTCATCCATGGTCATTTAAGAACGTTTAAGGTTATCCAAAGCATTTCAAGATTTTCTATATTTATTGAAACCTAAATAACCTCACCCCAATCAGATATTAATCCAAATTAACGTATAAAATAACGTTAAAGGTCAGTCAAGGTCTTTTTACGTCATTCATGGTCATTTGATACAGTTTAGAGGTCATCTATAGTCATTCACGGTCACTGAAGTACTTCAAGGTCAATGAAGTGATCCATGGTCATTTAACGTCACTCATGGTCATGCAAATTTATACATGGTCAAACTGAACAGTTTGAGGTCGTTTTAAGTTCGATAAAAGTGTTTCACGGTTACTATAAGACTGCATGTGTGTAAAAAATTGTAATTTTGTTTAAAAATGTGGAAACGTCTGCTTAAATGTTTATATGATCATAAATTAATTGGTTAGTGTTTTGTCTCTTTTGCTTTGATGTTGTTTGATGGATGGGGGAAAGAGATAGAATATTGATTGTTGATTTAAAAAAAAAATTATGTCTTCATTTTATGTAGTTTTTCAATAAACAATGTTTAAATAATATAAATTAATGATTCCATTATGTTTTCGATAAACGTATCGTTTTAAACAGGCGTTTTCCACACAAATAATCATATAATGCGGAAAATTAATAATTAGCTAAAAAAATTAACAAAATGAATAATTAGCTTTCTATACTCAAGACATTTTCTAGTCAATTGTTAAATTGCATTTTATAAAGCTGTGTACACACTGTACGAAGCAGAAATCATTATTTCAGAAGAAGAAATTGACATTGTAAATACGAGCTAGTGCCTGCCGCTTTGTGCGATATCCGGATATATATGGCAATCTAGACTATAATTTATTTCACAAATTTCATAATCAATTGCTTTTTTGCGCAATAGAGTAACTAACATACGCGATAGAGTAACTAACATACTCACAAACTTTCACTATTTGTAGGTAACTATCTCGTCTTGCGGCGGCGGTTAATATTGGTGGTTTTCATTGACAGAGTTATTTATGTAATCCCGACTCGCACTTGGCTGTTTCTGTTTTGGTACAGTGTGTACGCAGCATTATGCAAAATCGATTCGACTAAAATCGATTGAACTAAAATCGATTAGCCTAAAATCGATTTAATCGTTACTACCCTACATTCCTCGATTTGTTGTTGACAATTATTTATGTTCCTTTGCTGTTAAAATAATTGGTTGTTTTTATGAACAGTTTCTTTGTGCCAAAAGAAAATATCTTTTCAATTTGTTAAGTCATTTCGGAAATAAGATTTATAAAATTATATACAGAAAATATTTTAAGCTATTGCATAGCTTCTAACGCGGGCCTTGAGCGCGGGGACACGGAGGTGTGGCTTGAAGGCATGCTATGCAATAGCTATACCGCGGCAGTCCCCGAGTGCCACAGTCTTTTATAATATTTTTTATTTTATAATGGGTATCATAATTGTTGACTTAAAAAATATTAATATACCTACACTTTTATTTATTTTAAACATAGTTGTTCATAAGAAAAACGAATTGTTTTGTACAGCAAAGGTACATTAAACATATTTTGTGTTATTATGACTAATTGATATTGTGTGCAATCTATAAAACAACGAGTAATTTTATTTTAACAATAAACGAACCGCTTATGCCTGTTTTTATTTATTTTTGTCTTACGCATTTTTAATTAAAGGTTTTCTTTGAAATTATTGTGTTTTATTCATATTATACTTAAATCATGTGGGATTAGAAAATGACTAATTTCGATTTTCTATTTGTTAGCAAACATCTCATGACATTTATTTTTAGTGTAACTTAATTTAACATCTGAATAAATATTGTTATTTCTTTCATTTTTTGTTTTATTTAAATATCCCCACAAACCAAGATGTATAGCGCTCGGCAAACTTCTTGGCCAAAAAGTAGCGTGGTGGGGGAAGGTTGTGCATCAAGTTTTAGTACATTTTTATATGCGCAAGCTTCACCCACCACGCTATTTTTTGGCCAAAAAGTTTGCCGGGCGCTATACCAATCAAACCAATTAAAAATGTACCTGTGTCATATAGGACAATGAAAAAGCAAGTTATTTAAAACTGTATTTAAAACAACAAATGACTGAATTATTACCTAAAACTACGTGATTGTACTGAAACTGACATTGCATGTATTGAAATCTTAGATAGTTAGTTACTTATGTATAAATTATGGTAAAATCTATACTTAATGTTATAAAGCCAAAGAGTTTGTTCGTTTGAAATCGCTTATCTCAGGAACTACCTACTGGTCCGATTTGAAAAATTCTTTCGGTGTTAGATAGCCCATTTATCGAAGAAGGCTATAGGCTATATTATATCATCACGCTAAGACCAACAGGAGAGGAGCACTGCGGGTAAAACCGGAGGGCACAGCTAGTAGGTAGATATAAAATAAAAACTCATAATTCAATTTCAAATTGTTATACATTGAATTATGTATTAATATTTGGTCAGTAAATGTTCGCCAGTTAACTGGCAGGAAACCTGTACAATTTTTGCGAAATAAGCTCGAACTGTGGCTCGAACACACATATTATGTAAATAGTTACCAACTTTTATTTATTACTTCAATGACTTCAAATTATAATGTATAAACAAATCAACTCATACTCATAAAGTCATTAAGATTTTAAAATTTAAGTTCATTGCTACAACTTCAATTTCGCAACTTTTCGCGGTAGAATAATCCGCGTTCCTAATTGGTCCGTGCTAGAATCACGTGACCAGTCAAAGTTCTTAACGTCAACGTCAATGTCATTGTCAATACAGATAAACGAAATGTATCGGTAAATGATAGATTAAAAATATATGAAATCTTAAAAGACAAAAAATAGTTTCAATAAAAATAAAATTGTTATCGCTAATATTTGACCTAAACCATGAAATCCTCTTCATATTTCTCATTAATAGATGCGAAAGCTTGTATTCATGTTTGTTTGTTACTCCTTCACGCAAATACTACTGAACCGATTACAATGAAAGCACACATATATAGAGGGTCACTTGCATTAACATATAGGATAGTTTTTATCCCACTGGGAATGGGAATTATGCGGGTTTTCCTTTGACTTACTTCCTTTGAGTACCTAGTCTACGCAGGGGAAGCTGCGGGCGAAAAGCTAGTAGGCTAAGTAAATATTATCATCACGCATAAACCAATAGGAGTGGATAAAACCGCGGGGCTCAGGGCTCATAAATTAATAATAACATTTCAATAAAAATTAATACAGCCGTGACTTCCCAAAGTGTAAATTTTATATCTACTGACTCATGGATGATATTATTAAAAGATAAATGCGAGGTTGCAAAATTAAACAACACTCGATTTAAATAAAAAATGTCACGTTTTGATCGCACAGTGTAACTTTATACCTATTATGACTAATAATTGCAAATTAAACATAATATATTTCCTACAATTTAATTGATTTGAATTTTAGGTGCTAGATAACACAAAAATGTTCAGTTATCCCAAAAAAAAACTTTTATAGAAGAAAGAGTGATCGATTTTTTGTCTATTACTTAGAAAACTATGTTAGAAATACATGTAGGTTATAATATGTTTTGCACAATGTTTTGTAAATTATGACGTTTATTAATTGAAATAAACAGGTATTATTCTAGCATCCTAATATTATGTATCTATATGTACCTAGATATACCTACCTAGCGCAAAATCTTAAAGTACCTATTGATTTTTGAATTGTAAAACACTAAACAAATCAACTAATGATTTGTGACTAAACCATATTGCATTTATTCAATCCATATATGGCTTCAAAGGCTATAGAAACGGTTAATATACATGATATACATTTAAATAAAAAACAAGATATCTAAAACCTCATATTTCATTATGTTTTATCATTTGTTTATAAGCGAAGTAGGTCAGTTTAACCTCACCATTCAAGTTTGAACAATGTTATCATTTTTTGTATTAGTTATTGGTTTTTTACATGTAAGTACCGAAGTAGTTAAGGCTTTTACATGCGCTAATATAATTTAATGCGCGGATCTCAAACCTCTCCCGCTGCACCTTCTTTTTTCCTCGCATTTTGTATTTAAAAAGTTACTAATCAGTGAAACAAAATATCCTCGTCAGGGACTGTTGTGTAACTGATAATTTATTAAACATAAAATTTTCAGAGCTCTAATTCAGCAGGTTACGAAGTTTATAGAGTATTTGCGGAAAAATCGATGACCACGGCACATTTTTTTCTAGAAATCTATTAACTTTGGAAAAAAGTCCTCGCGAGCAATTAAAGATCAAAGACCATCCTATTTTATATATTTTTTTCGGTATTGTGCTTTATGTTGTACCAGACTTTATAGAGGTTGAACATAGTCGAAATTGCCGGGTAACGCCTTAAGTAGTATCTAATTTTCATGATATTAAACTAAACATTTATTTGATCAATAAGACTTCTTCTAGAAGCACTTTTGAATAGTCATTACATATTTTAACGTTTAGGTACTACCGATTCGTTAAGCACTATCTATGGAGAAGAATTGGCAAGAAACTCGATAGTTGGTCTTTTAAAATCATGCCAGTTATTGATGAATTTATTTACTGATAGACTGAATAGTCCGAAAAATATTAGGTACCCAACTTCCTAAATTTTAGGGGCGATTTATTTGGTAAAACGTAGTAGGTAACTTTTTGCAATCTGTGGTAAAATTTAAGTCCTAAATAAATGAAAACATACAGCGAGCTTTTTAAACTTTTTATTCGTAAAGGTTTTATAATTTCTACATATTATGGACTTTTTTAGTATTATGTAATATTCGAGTGTTTAGATCAACTACTGCTTCGCTCTCTCACTAAAATATGAACCAAAAAGATGTTGAGAATTTATCGATAGTACTTACCTACTTTGAAATTATATTTGTTACATTTTCACTCTAGATCGACTGTAGATCTTAATGAAACGATCTGGAATTGGCTTTTATATATTTTTATATGGTTACGAATTACGATGTTAAGAAATCAGTTTTAACTATTTTACTAATTAAGTATTTATAGCTTACAGAAAGCAATCCCATAGAAAGCGATGAATGCGTACAAATAGTAAGTAACATAAACAAATACTCTACGTTAACTCTTTGTTTAGAAAACTGCTATAAATCTTCTGTTTTTATTATATCAATTATATTCACACACAGGTATTACCAACATTGTCAATAGAATCTGAAGAATTGTCAAAAGAAGCAGCAAGTATTGAAGATGTTAACAAAGACGTTAAAGAAGAAAAAATAATCATAGATAATGAAGAGAAAAAAGTAGAATTAAAGGAAGAAAATCCGAATGGAGAAGAAAGTATGGATAATGTAAAATGTATTTTAAAGAACGAAAATACAGATAATGAACCAACTATAGATAACATGAAATGTATTGATGAAAATTCAGATAATAATCCAAGTAAAGATAATGTAAAAGATACTTTAAATAGTGAAGAAAAAAAATGTGAGGAGGGAAACACAGATTCTATACGTTTTAGCGGCCAGGTACATGCTTCTGGGAAAATTGTTATTTGTAGAAATTTTGGACGTACGTATTAAGTATATTTATACACATGTATATTTATATTTTAGGGGATTAAATCTTGATAAGTAATTAATAAGTTATCGAGAGATGCTAGACTAAAAATTAACTTGGTTTGGCAGGACACAGAGCGACATGCATAGGTATATAGAGCATCAATTTCTTCATTTTATATTATTTAGTTAGTTGTCCAATTTTGTTATTTTTGCTTCCTAATGTTATAATTGTAATAAAATATCATAGGTATTTATATGAGTAATAATGTAGAAGTAGATAGAAATTAGAACGTAGCATATGCAAAAAGTAATTTGAAAATGTGTTTCTTCGTCATTCTTTCACATTTTTCTTATTTTCAGATATTCCAATGCAACGATTTCCGATATTTCACCGTCGATTAATACCAGTACCATTTTACATCACAGAAACATCAAAACTTAATAATCTTGATAATAATATGGTTATTTCAGATGGCATTATCACAGAAAATATCATAAAATCTATAGTTGATAGCAATGAAGATGAAGATAATTCAAATAAAGATATTAAATTTAAAGGATATGTGCCTGCTTCTGGAAAAGTTACCATTTCTGCTAAGTTTTAGTTAGATACGATTTTTTATTACAATACATATTATGTAGTTGATATTAATTATTTATCTAAGTTAAAAAGTCTATTACCTATAGTATGTCTGTATGTAAAAATCTGCTGTAAATCATGATGAAAATAATGAATAAAAATTTGAACCTTGAAATTTTAGAACAGTTTTATTTCTTGTTTTCTTTTTTTTAAGTACATAATTTTGATATAAGTATTTGCTTAAACTAATATAGAAAGCAATAAAAATGATTTAAGCGATTACATTATACGCTACTAACACTACTTTAATATAATTTATATTTAACTAGCTGTTCCGCGCGGTTTCACCCGCATTGCTCCGCTCCTGTTGGTCTTAGCGTGATGATATATCGATGATATATAGCCTATAGGCTATATATGTATAGAGGAAGGCTATAGCCTTCCTCGATAAATAGGCTATCCAACACTGAAAGATTTTTTCAAATCGGACCAGTAGTTCCTGAGATTAGCGCGTTCAAACAAACAAACAAACTCTTCAGCTTTATAATATTAGTATAGATATGCTCTCTAAGTAACACACATTAAATAAAATTTACAAGAAATAAGTATTTAACTAAAAGACTCATTGTAGTTTATGTACGTATTTTTTAAAGAACAACATGATTTTTCATAGTGCAACGTACCTATAGCAAAACATGTATCTAATAATAGACAATAGCTTTATTGTTTCGCAATAGTCTACATATTTTACAATTAACTGCACGTTTTACGAACCAATATAATCTATTTTCTATTAAAATCAGTAACTATGATTACAAAGAAGAGACTCTAGATTCACAGCAGATGTTACTTAATTTTATCATTAATCAATATATTTAATTACATAATATTATGTCACGTTCATAAACATCTAGATAAGAGATCTGATTATCTTTATACGGTATAAAAACAATATAATTTTAAGAAACTATGCATTCTCGACAAATTCTTTAACACAATGATTAATTTACTTTATTGTTTTGGTATCGCATTCATACAGGTGAGTTTGAATACTAAAATATATCTTGATACGTTTTATTTATATTCAAATGAACATAATGGTTTTGAAAATATTTGATAAAATAATTAAATTACGTTTCATAATTACGAAATGGCTCTAAAAATTATTCTATACTGTCATAGAAAAAGAAATATATACACAATTTTTCTCTATACACATTTATTTTTCAGATATCAACAGCACAAGTAATAACATATAATCCTAGGACTGGGATACAATCAACGCCAGTCCAAGGGAATCAAATACAAAATGGTCATAACCATTTGAACCCTTTAGTAACGAATGTGAATGGACTTCATTTAACACGAACGACTGGCAATCAACCAAATAATGCCCAAGTGTCGAATATTAACGTTCCTAATGCTAATTATAATCCTCTTCTCAATGCTAACATTGTGAACAAATATAATTATGCACCAATGGCAAATGCAGAAGCTAATGCAAAATATGTTACTCAAATGGCTAACACAGAAGCTAATGCTAAATATGCCACTCAAATAGCTAACGCAGATTTGACTAATGCTAAATATGTTACTCAAATGGCTAACGCAGAAGCCAATGCTAGATACGTTAACAATCAAATGGCTAATTCAGAATTAGCAAACGCCAAATTTAACAATGCACAAATAGCTAACGAATTTGCTAACAACTATGCTAATTCTCAAATAGCAAATTCAGAAATGGCTAACGCAAGACTAGTAAATACACAAAATGCAAATGCTGAATTATTGCAACAAAATTACCGTAATGCTCAATTGGAAAATGCTGAATTGCAGAATAGGAACTACAATATAGAAATAGCCAAGCTAAATGCTCAACATGCTGAGGAATTGGCTAACGCTAGACTAAACGCTCAAAATGCTGAGCTATCAAACGCCCGGTTAATACAATCAAATGCCAATTGGTTAAATAAGAACATAGTAACTGCAAATGACAATGCAAGAGTTGAGAATGCTGCAACAAACTTTGCTAATAACCCCATAAGTTTCTGGGCATTAAATAATTTGGCCAGTATAAACGGTAATACAGCTACATTTAACATGGGAAATGGTAACGGTGGACAGATATTTACTATAACGAGTGGGTCGCCGAATAGTCCAGCTTTTGGGATACAGTTGCTGGCAGAAGCCCTTGAGATTGGAGGTACAGTCGCGGTCAATGGTCAAATGCCAATTTTTGGTACAGTGGCCGTTAATGGCAATCTGCCTACAGATGGTTCAGCATCTGTTAATTATAATTCTGGTCGATCAGTTAAAGCCTAATTAGTAATGTAATGTGTGATATTTATTGTAGATGTAAGTAGGAATAAAGAGATAAATTATTGAAGAGATTTTTCATTGCCCCGTCTTGATATTATCATCTATAGTCGAGCCAATTTAATAGGCAACATTTGACGTCTATCAATTTTATCTTCGAAGAGAGGTAACCTGCTTAAAAACATCGATTAAAGTGAATTAATCGATACTGACTTGAAACATTTGTCAATCGAACTTGAAACACATTTATTAATTTATGATGATTTTTATTCACAAGTAATCAATGCATTCGATTCTTGATGTCAGATTTCGATTTTTAGAGTAACGTCTCTGGTATTTAAAAAGAAAAAAAGTTTATTGACACAAAATTGTAGCGACGTCAGTTCTTTAATTCAGAAATTGTTTAGTATGTTTAGAATGGTTTATCAGTAATATGAAATCTTAAAATTACTTGTATCGGTCATTATTATTATAAATATGTAATCGTATTTGAAAAAAGTTAAGCAAATGTGCAGTTCTAACAAAACGAAATATCATGTTATTCTATGTCGTCGTTACTAGGTTACATTGTTGAATTTTGTTGAACTGTCAAATGTTGCCTATTAAAATGGCTCTACTATAATTGTTAAATCATGTTACGGAGTATACCTACATTTACATCAAACGAGCGAATGCTCATTCTAACCCTCCTATGTCAAATTATTTTAGTGTAAACAGGCGTAGAGCATTCTTTCGTTATTCTTAGTGCGTTCGAAAATAAGAGTTTTCGTTTACACTAAAGATCACGAAAGAATGCTCTATGTTCGCTTGATGTAAATGTACCGTTAGATGTAAAATTGTAATTATTTACGCTAATGACAAAAAATTCAACATAAAACAAATAGTTTGAAGTAAATATTACTATAACAAATAAATAGACAATGTATTATAACATTTATGAAAAGAAATGAGCTATTTGTAATGATTGTAATGAGCTTTAAACGATATTCAAGAGGTAACTTCAGGATCTTTTTATCGAGAAAAAATTTTCCAATCGTGTTTTGGAAACAGTCATCCCATCACACATACGCTGTGTTATATACATATTAAAACAGTGCGAAAAAACTTCAATATTTTCAATTAAATAGCTCATTAACAGTCAATTTTGCCGTTTTCACCTACTAAGCCCTTAACTCTTTTGTGTAAGATATTACATTCTAAGAATCTATGTAACAGTTCATTGTATTAGGTATCAATAATAGGTACTCATAATAAAATTAAAAACAATGCTTTAAGCATAGAGATACTTCTTCATAGTTGCAATAAATACTTGAATATTGTTATTGTACTTAATAAAAACATATACTCTGTGATTATGATACACACGCGATACGTGATTCAAGCAAATAATTTTTCATGTATGGAAATCCAAGCAATGTTTTGTACCTACAGCAGCAGCTATCAATTTTTTTGATGTTTTATTTATGCCTCATGAATGAAGTTAGCAAAAATAGTAGATAATAATAGCTCAATGGAAAATTACCTACTATCAATTTTATACTTTTGGGTATATTTTTTTTATATTTGATTTTATATTAAAAGCTGATATTATAAATTGTTGTTAACATATTATCATAATTATTTTTCATAATAAGAGCTAGTTTAGTTTCATAAGAATTCAAATATTAAAGAATATGAACTTTCGCATTTATTGCAGCGCCGGATCCAATGAAAATCCGACATTTAACATTTTAAGATATGAAACACAATTCAAAATGGGAAGATTAATTCTATGTTTTGAATGTCATTAATACTAGCTTTCCGTCAGCGGCTTTGCCCGTGCGGCGTAGTCAAAGAAAAACCCGCGCATATTTCTCGTTCCTATGTGGGTACCGAGATAAAAATTATCCTCTAGGTATCCTCAGGTCTCAAGCTATCTCTGTACTAAATTTAAGTTTTAATTTTAAGTAAATCCATGTAGTAATTTTTTAGATTAGCCCGGACATACAATATATATAGACAATAATTCTAAAAACCATCGAGATATATGTACTACTAGAGGGGTTATTCCAAACAAAAACATTGCGCGCGGCCGATGTGGTGGGGTACGTGTGGAACGAGCGAGGCGTGGCTTCAAGTTCAAAGATTAAGCAATGCGTGCAGATGCGACACATTGTGCAATCTGTTTACTCGGTACTATCTGGTGGTACTGATACTAGGGAATTAATAAAACGAGGATTTTATATTAAACTATGTATTTTAATTTCCTTTAAATAATATCAATTTAGTAAGCTTTTGTCGTTTTGTGTAGTAATCAATAGTTTTATCAGTTTTTGCTTCATGATGTAATCGAATTTTGGAGTATTGGTTTATAATAGCCCTAATTAAATGGATAGGATGATTCAATGTTGATGGCGTTTACGTATAAGAAACTCACATTTTGAAAAATCTCACGTGAGATTCGAGGATGGGGGAGGGGTTGAATAAATTCTCACGACATCTCACCAGGGGGGGAGGGAGGTGCAGAAAATTTTAAAAAACACCTCACGTAATTTATGGACGGCCCCTTACTCGATCACAATTTTTGTAACGAATGTGAAAGACGAAACAATAAATACGCAAAGCGGCTTTTACTATAAACGGAACTACATTTAAAAATATACTTTATTTATTGAGTTATAAGGTTGCTTCCATTCTGTTTATTTACATTCTCAAAAACATCAATCGCCGCAGAGGTGGCTTGCGACAAAGGCGGCTTGTGTCAAAGGCCTCGGCGATATCATTTAAGAACATAATATTATGTACTTTAGGCAAACTTGTAATAAGATCTATTTTACTTTCTTATTAGTCCATTTGACAAGGATATTGGGTAAGATACCTATTGGAATAATTTTATTATTATGTATGTACTTATTAAATCCGCGAATAAAAAAAATTTTTAGTCGTGAATATAGAAATTGGGTCGCATTTTTTTAATCCACGAATAGTGAAAACACGAATAAAGGAAGCGCGATTAAGGAACTTTTACTGTATTAGTTTCTGTGAATGTTGTGTTTATTTGTAATTTTTGTGCATAATAATTTATAAATCCTATTGGAACAACTGTTGATTAACCTTTTTGTAATAAATAAAAATAGGTAAATAAATAAATATTACTTAATATAACCTACCGTTTTACTTTGCGTAGTCGGGTAAAAGTATAAATATTTAGGTACTACACCACGGTAATCTTTCCTAGTAGATATTGTATATGCATAGTTAAAAAAATCCAGTTACATTTTTTTAACAGACTCATCGATAGTGTCACGTCTGTGCTGTTAGTCTATGAAAAATGGCGCGAAACGCAGAACGCGTGGTGATTTTTCGCAAAATGATAACAATATTAGTAAAATGCTCTAATTACTCATAATAAGGAAACTTACTGGTGAAAAGTCACTCCTCGGGCTTTGTTTGTATTATGGGAACTGTTAAAACAATATCTTAGCAAACACGAAGGCATTTTGAACAGAGCAATAACACGTGTTGACGCGGCAAGCGGGGGGCACAGTCCGACACAGACTAAAGAGACTTGTGATTCTTACCTCTAGCTCGTGTTAAAGAGAGTGTAGTAGCGATCGCCTCTCTAGTCTACGTACTAGTACTACATACTATCTCGATGCTAAAAACTATACTTTTTATATTATGTTTATGTACATGATAACATGTGCAGTTACGTATGAAGGTCGTAGATGTTTAAAACTCAAAACTTAAACATTTCGTTATAGGAACGAAAATAACAATTTACCTGTTCGGTTTTCATAGGTTTCATGTACAAAGAAAAATATTTCTGCTGAATGAAAGAAGAGGATGGGAAATATAGGTCGAACGTATCAGTAGGTACATTAAATTGTTTTCTTTGTAAACGAAATAAAATCCATTATTCGCACCATTTTATATTTTTTCAAATACATTTCTATACCAAGCGAACAATCATAACAGCACACATAAATATCAAAAATAATTTAATATCATATAAATTAAATTATCCGTTTTAAAACAATCAATAAACAGGGTTGTTGCAATTGCTTGCCAAAGTCACCGTGCCCCCTGCCGGCACGTTGCCTTCAAACGTAACAAAGCCAATCACTGGCACATTGCCAGCAACAGCTGTAGAACCTCCTACTGGCATTTCCCCAGCCACTGCAACATCGCCATAACCTATAGGCGACACTCCTGATATTGGGAGACCGGCGAATGACAGGCTGTTCGCGTTAGCGTTTAACGCGTTCGTGTTGGCAGCGATAGCGTTGCCAGTGATGCCGTTGCCAAGCGCTGCGATGCCACTGGCAGCTATGTTGTTGCCTAATGCCATGTTGTTGGCAAGTAATGCATTGTTGGATAGATTGTTTACGCCTAGGTTGGTGATACTAGCGCCGATTGGTTGAGTGATGCCATTCTGAAAATATAATTGAATTATATGGATGTATGAACAATATTTCAAGAATTAATAGAATTGTTAGGAATGAAATGCAGATATATACAATGAAACAGTAATTAGAGCTAGCAATCACTAAGAGAAATGACATGTTATTTTTCAGCCAATCGGCTAAATTATCAATGTTTATGAAGCTGTGATTTATTGCAGTTGAAATTTTAACAAAAACCTAGTGGGAGACAAATCCTTTATGTAATATTTCGTTAATAAAAGAGAGCAGCATACCAAAAAACGTTTTTTTTTATAAAAGGTGTTTTCGATATTCAGATACTGAACTGGTAAATCCAACCATGAATATTGTGCTGGTGTTGCGTATTTTAAAATGGCAAACATGTTGTTATTAAATAGAGACTTTTTAAATGTAAGTATTATTTCCCTATCTATATGATACTTTGTAGATTGATTTATATTTTACAACATCAGTCTATCAACTATGTATCTAAAAATATTGGGATAAATTATTAAATATACTACCTGAATTAAACAAACGAAGATACAGACAAACAGACCTCGGTACATCTTGTGTTATCAACTACTACAATTAAATCTAGTTTTCAAACAATTTAAATCACTTTTATCACAAAATCTCGTCTTACATAATAATTAATGATAAGATAATAAAAGATAATCATATTCTGTATGTTATGAAATATGTTTTAAGAATGAATGTGCATATTAATGGAATTATTTTTTCAGTCTCATTTCGCATTTCATTGTTTAGTTAAAGTTATTTCTATAAATAAAGTCCTACTTCCCTTGGTCAGGGCATGTTAAGAAAGAAAAAGAAATAAATTTTGCTCCAAAAAAATAATTGTGATTTAAATGTGGACGTAATCGACGCCTAGAAGTGCTTACAACTAAATGTAGAGCCCTTGTAGAGCCATTATGATAAGTCTAAACTTACGAAATAAATAGGATGGTAGAGTAAATAAGAATTTAACATTAGTATTTAATTTAATTTGCTGAATTTGAAATGTAATCAACACACTGGTCGGTGTACGTAATTATTAATTAGAATATATATTTATTATTTAACTAGCTTTCGATCCACGGCTTCGCCCGTGCAGTCAAAGAGAAACCCGCATAGTTCCTATTCCCGTGGGATTTCCGGGATAAAACCTATCCTATGTCCCGGGGTAAAAAGTAGCCTATATCCTTTCTCGGGTATCAAAATATACCAAAATATACCAAATTTCATGCAAATTGGTTCAGTAGTTAATGCGTGATTGAGTAACAGACAGACAGACAGAGTTACTTTCGCATTTATAATATTAGTATCTATAGTAGATAGCATCTCTACAAATTTAGATTTGTTTTAATAAGTGGTAACTTGATAACCATTTTTTAATATGTTTCATATATGTATTTAGGAAAAAAATATCCACTTTATAATATAAACTGAGATTTATTTAAATCTTATACATTGTAGAGGTACATACATATATGTACATCTTTTAACATGTAATTTTATTTACTATGTACGTAGGTCTTCTTTCAAAACACTACATTTACTAACAGTTTCGTATCGAATCGTCTCTCGTCATTACAACGTTTCCATTGCCTGCTGAGTATTGAATGTTTCCACGACCACAAGTAGGCAGCGCGCCATCTACTTCTACAGTTCCTAAAAACGGCAATATACCAGTTACAGACAATCTTCCTTGTATAGTATTCTCGGAATATACAGAAATGCCTGTAGGCGCAATAGGCGAATATGAAATTACTTCGAAAACTCCGCCATTAAATGGTTTAATTTCATCTAAGTTGTAAATATATCGTGGTTCGGTTATAACTTCGGTAGTAAGTGGGGATGATATTTCAGAAAGACATGCAGGAGTGCAACATCGGCCAGAAATCATCTGAAAGTAAAATGAATTGATATAACGAGTTAAGCGCGTCACACACGGTGAAGATACTATAATATTTTATCTTAAGATACTGTAATATTTTATATTCCAGTATCTTAAGGTATCCGGTATCAGCGTTCTGACCATCATTTTTCTTTTTGTCATTGCGTACTAAGACCTCTGTAGAACCGCCATCCTGTTACAAATGATCCGAAATTTTGTGGGTATATAAAATATTACAGTATCTTAAGATAAAATATTATAGTATCTTCACCGTGTGTGACGCGCTTAAATTTGATGTATGTAGTTACTTTAGCGGTGCATTTGCATCAAACGAACATAGAGATAGAGTAAGAACATTATTTCGTGATCGTTTAGTGTAAACGAAAACTCGTATTCAGTGTTGTTCAGTATTAGAACATTGCATAGAATCTTTTCGACCGTACAAACGAAAGAATGCTCTTCGACTGTTTACACTAAAATAATTTTACATACTTAGTGGGGTTAGAATAAGCATCCGCTCGTTTGATGGAAATGCACCGTTAGAAAGGATTAATAATATATACTTTTATAAAGTTTTAGGACGCTTGTAAATATGTTTACGAAACTATTTGTAATTAAATAAAAAAATTTTGTGTGGTTTTATGAAACCACGGTAAAAGTGAAACTTAGGCACAAAATTATCGTATTTGTACGATAATTATCGTACGGTTCGACCGTCACGCGACATGCGCTACACAGACCAAAAAGTTTGAGACGATGTAATAAAAGTTTCACTTTAAAAATGTAGAAAATTAAAACATGTAGGTAAGTCTAGAGTGGTTCCTATATTTCTTTAAACAAACAATAAAGTATCAAATTAAAAATGAAACCCGTCACCTTCCTTGGTCACGTCCTTGGTCACGGTTTCACGCGTGAACGGGAAGACCGATTTCGATAATTATTTTTTTTATTATATTCCTTGAAGTACGAGGATGGTTCTTATGTAGAGAAAACGTAAATATGTACCACGGGCGATGCCGGGGCGGACCGCTAGTATCAGATAATTATAATGATTTTTATATTAAAAGGATTTAAAACTACCTGAATTGAAATTATAACACTAAAACCAAATACGATTTTAGCAGCCATTTTGTTTATTTCTCGTGAACAAAATGATGACCTAAATTAATCATAAACAGAATTTATACATTAAAACTGAGGAAAACATATTTTTGAATACTAATCAAGAAGTTTATACGTGCCTTTAAGAAATTGTATGACGTATTTAACTCTATCAGTTTGTCCTTCGATATACCTAAAATGTTAATTTAATTATAGTATGTTATCATTACTAGACAAAATTTTATTTAATCTCTATCGAAAGGAATTTGTTAGGTACTAGAACTAGGAGCTCTTATGCTTCCTACGCTTGCTCTTAGCCTATGTTTAACTAAAGTGATGATGATGAAGGTTTATAGTTTAAACTTTTAATATTTTTTAATGTAATGGTCGTTTGATAATGTTGATACCACAGAAAATAAGTTGTATCTTGAAAATAGAAGTTGATTAGCTATTTACCTATGCCTACTTATAATTAGAAATATCATTAAACTAGATTTCCACCCGCGGCAACGCCCGCGTTTTTAAAAGAAAACCCGCATAGTTCCCGTTTCCGTGGGATTTCCGGGACAAAACCTATTCTATGTGTTAATACAAGTTACCCTCTATATGTGTGCTTAATTTCATTGTAATCGGTTCAGTAGTATTTGCGTGAAAGAGTAACAAACACACACACATCCTCACAAACTTTCGCATTTATAAATTATAATATTGGTAGGGTAATGACGTATCTAATTGAGAAGTAACAAAACTTATGATCTTCTGGCCATTCTTCTGGCGCCAAATTTTCTAGCAGGCTGCTTTGTTTTTTTTAATTCTTTTGTGACAAGACAAACAATTACAATTTTCCAACTTTTTTCTTGGATTTGATTGATAGTGAATGATTAAAATTAAGAAACAGTTTTAAGAGATATAAAACCGATTCATTATCAATATTGCAAGGAAATAAAATAATCACGTATGAAGAGAAATTTCAAAATAAGATTTTGTCATTATAAAATGTCTTCTTATATAAAATAAGATTAACTTTTAATTGATTTTATTGTAGTAAAACAGTATAGTAATCATGTCTGCATTTGCTTTCTTGATATTTTGCGTTCAAGTTTGCTTGATTCAGGTAAGGAACAGATAGAAGTAAGACTTAATTTCATAACAATAAGGCACAAAGTAGATTGAGATGTTTTATTTGCTGAACGTGCGTTTAGCACAATTGAGAGCAGAATTCTTTGATTATCAATTTTATGTTTAAATGTGAAATATTTGGTTGTTTTTGCTTGATTTCAAATGAAAAAGAATTTAGCAAAAAATGTCTTGTTATGCGTTATCGCAATAAATATCAAAAGCTCTTTAAAATATTTTAAGAACATACCTAATTGATTTTAAATAAACAAAAAAAACTCTGTTTTTCATCTCTAACTTCTTATCAAATTAGTTATATCTTGCATATAATCTATAATGATATTATTAATCATTCCAGAATGTATACAGTCAATGCATAGGTGCTGGAACATATGGTCAAAGCTTCACGAATCCAGGCTTAAGCCTTTCCAATCCTGCTCTTAATGGCATGAACTTGGCACCTGGTGGCCAATATAATGGTCCAATAGCTGGGCCACTAGCTGGTCCAACACCTGGCCCAGTGGTTAACCAAATAGCTAGTCCTTTTGAAGGCATCGCGGGAGCGTACGGCGGCTCTGGCATCGGTGACGTCACAGTGTTGGGAGAGATGCCAGTGGCGGGTACCACGCTGGTCACTGGTCAAGTGCCAATCCTTGGTGCTGTGCGCTTCTCAGGAGACCTGCCAGCTGGTGGCATTGTGACCATATCTGGCAGCTGTGGCTGTGGATCTAATGGTCCTATTGTATATTAGTTTAGAATAAGAATATTAAATTATTATTTACACATATTTGTTATTTATTTTACGTAAATGTTAGTGGGTTATGAAAACAATGACCTGCCAAGGTTGCTAGAAATTTTGCTTATAGCAAATTTGCTTAGCAACACAGGCCTCATTTTTGATGATAATAAGTTATTGATCATTCAGTTAGTTTGAAAAAATATCAGTTTAATCGTTTTAAATCCATACTAATATTATAAATGCGAAAGTAACTCTGTCTGTCTGTTACTCAATCACGCCTAAACGACCTTACCAATTTGCATGAAATTTGGTATGGAGATATTTTGATACCCGAGAAAGGACATAGGCTACCTTTTATTGCGAAATATGTACCACGGGCGAAGCCGGGGCGGACCTCTAGTTCTATATAATATTAAAAGTTCTGCCTAGTAGCCTGCCTTCTATACTCCCAATTAAAAAGACAAATAATTTATGAAATTAACATTAAATTAGGTTAAAATATAAATAGGCTATTAGGGACATTATCAGCTAGCTATGAAATTGGCTCTATACTTTGTTAAAACAATATCGACTTGTATGCTTATTGCTTAGTTCACACAATACTATCAACGTCATATTATAAAAAAAAATCACACAACACACACCAAAATTTATCTTTCCGACACGTCTTAATTAAAACAAAGTGTTTACTAATTTTCTAACATTATAAAAATCTTTTGAACGCACTAAGAACAACGAAAGAGTGCTCTACACAAAAAAATTGACATAGTGGGGTTAGAATGAGCTTCGCTTATTTGATGTAAATGCACTGTAAGAGCATACACGAATCTATGAAGTCTAAATTGATTAGTCGTAAATTAATAATAGCTTATCGCAATTCTTGTCAATAACAATTAGACTACAGGCCCATGTTGAAAAAATTATGGGTCATATGAACCACCAGGTGACCTATCTAGTACGATATAAGAACATAAAATAATAAGATTCAGCACTATGCCGTCACTTGTAAGCTGTCTAACTGAGTGCAGATGAGAATTCGAAAGTACAGGTAGAGATTTTCTGGATTCTCATATTATATAGATCCGATTATGTGTGTGCTATTTCTACGTATAGTTTACGAATTGTTAAAAAACTTTCTAGCCATATAGGTTACATTTATGGAGAAGAGTTTTATGATTAACAAAATCAAAAGCTCAACTCATATCAAAGAAGATTGATGTAACCTTTTCGCGCTTGTCCATGTGCTCAATCATTGTTTTTACTAAAGAAAATGTAGCCAATGACGTCGATTTGTTCTTTTCAAACCCGCACTGCTCTTTTTTAATTATAACTTTTCTAAAAATTAGTTATATTTCCTATAGATAGCTTTTCAAATTTCTTTGCTGGAATCGGGATCAGGGTTATTTTATACGCCTGTAATTGACAGTTTACTTTACCTATCTGTTTAGGCAGTCTGGAAAAATGGCCTGCTCAAAGATTGAATTTTCAACTAATTCGATTACCGATAGCAAGTGAATTTTCTAAAATAATAGAATGCAGTTTTAACTATTTATTTTAAAAAATAAAGGAATGTTCCCTTTTAGATAAATTTGCTATCTACAGACTATAGAATTTGAAGTACTGCAGGCTTATAGAAAATTTCCACCTGTATATTGATATTAACACATCCATTTTAGTTGCATATTTTAATGCTCCATCGGCATGTATTGCATAGGAAATTTCTAATCCTTATTTGCAATGACAACTATAAACGTACGAATTGCGAATAAATAAATGGTTAACACGTTCGCTGCATTACGAGATCTATCAGATCCCTTGCAGGACTTTTGTTTTGTGCGTTGAATATAATCGTGTTTTTCACTCCTTGCGGGAGGGTCTAACTTGTAAAGTTCTTTAAGTATGAGTAGGACAAATATACATATTTGCTTCCTACTAAAAGTTGAGTTCAATAACATTAAAAAATAAATTAGAGATGGATTAGGTCCCTAACGCACAGTACTGTAATTATATTCATTCCTTGCGTTAGGAGATATGTCGGTACTCGTGGAAACGTAGGCCTCGTAGACGCAAGAGAGGGAGGGTAGGCGGCGCGGGAGCTGCTTGATTCGGTTTAGTGTTGTCCTAGCATGGATGTGGGAGCTCGCTCGTTTTGGAAATAATACTCGCGTATCTAGGTGTTGCTTATTTTTTATAAACAATGAGTTCTTTTAAAAGAAAAAAGTGTAAAAAATCTATTTATTTTCAATTAGACTTCTTCTACAAGCACTTTTGAAACGCCATTACATATTTTTAACATTTACCACCGATTCGGAAAGCAGTATCTACGGAGAAGAACAAAAAATCAAAGCCGGATTATACTGCTGCATCGTCCAGTATAATAAAAATTTTGGAAAATGTTCAGAAAACGAATTGTTAACATATGCGCGCAATGCAAGCAATCAATTTGCTTACCATGTTTTAATGAAAAACACTTTGCATAATTAATTAAACTATAATATTTCAATCGACAACTGACATTCCCATCACTACTTACTACACATATTGAACTATCTTCGGTTGCGGTACGAGATGCAATAGATATCTAATTTTTTTTTGGTATTTGTAGTTTATTCAAATGTCATAACTGCGTGCGAACCTAGCAAAATATAAAACAATAGACTATCTTTCATCCACAAAAACTTCAAAGTATATGTCATTGTTTTCTGGAAGATATAAAGTATTTTCAAAACTGTATCTTTAGGAGACTGATTAGGTCTCAAACGCACCAAAGGGTGGATAAGTTTCGAGATCTTTTAGGTCTCCAAAGCACCAGCTGAAAGTTCTTTGATAATGATGTCGCAGTGAACGTGTTAACATTTGCCTATCCTAGCATATTTTAACGTTTTAGACTTGATAGAATCTTTAGTAATAAAATTTTTATTCAATAAGAATTGTACAAAAGTTTTCACAATGCAGTTAAGTAATAATAATTATTTAATATCACATTTTCTAAGAATGCATGTAACATTATGACATATATTGCATGACAATTAACACATTGTAAGCAGTGTAGGAATATAAAATAGGTCATACATTTCTAAATTACATTGTAAAGTGTATTTTAGAACCAACATGTCTTTCAAAATTGTTTTTTTGTGCGCTCAAGCGTTCATGTTACAGGTAATTGTTTTATAATCTTCTGACTTATTCGATACATAATCATTAGTGTACCTAGTTATTTTATTAGACTCCAAACTATATTTATTATATTTCATCTAAGAATTAATACCAATGAGAAAGTGGGAGTGGAGATAAACTTCATAAAATATAACTATAATTCGATAGTCAAGTAATGATTTTTTCTAAAGAAAATTGCACTCTACCTAATTGCATTCATCACAAAAACAACCTAGAGTACTTATGTTTATTATTTATTTCACGATATTTACCTACAAATACGTAGCGCCATGAAACATACATACTTTGGAAACGACCCCATTGTAATATTATCATATCAACGATATAATGATGCATCATCACATTACATATTCAATTCAAATAACACAGATTATAATTGATTCATCATACAAATAACACAGAATATATATTTTTCCTTATTTACAGAGCATCGCCGCTCAGTGCATGAACAACTACCCTGAGAACCTCGCATATGCGTCCTACGCACCATGCTCACAATATGGTCCTGGCCCATATGGGCAATACGCTGCCCCAGCGAGTGCATATGCCCCCAACGGTGCTTACAACCCCGCCATGCTATCCGCATCAAACGGAGGCGGTCTAGCCGTCGCCAGTTCGTCTCCAATCGCTCCCGTGGGTGTATTTATGACATCTGAAAACGCATATGAAGGACCATTAGCCGTGTCTGGGCAGATTCCGTTCTTAGGGGCAGTGGGAGTCGAGGGACCTCTGCCTACAGCGGGAGCAGGTGCTATCCAATATAGTTGTGGTAATGGCAATGTAGCTATGTTGGCTGAGGATCTGGGTTATGGGTACGGAGCGGTTGCCCAGGGATATGCACCTGGGTCTTATGGGCAAATGGCATATGCTCAATACAATGCGCCGTATGGTGCATGCTATAATTAGATTTAGTTCTAATTTAGAATAAATAAACGATAGAATATATTTGCTGTTGTTTTAATTCCTATGAGTGTTATAAAAATTAATGATTGTGTGTTAGTTACACTTTGCACAAGTCAATTTATGACGAATGACAATGAAAAAAAATGCACTAATTTTGGTGCGAAAATTAAATTAACTAGGGGATGAAAAGGGGTGTGGAATTAATTTCAAGCAAAATAAAATAAACCATTTTAGATATCATCGAAACAAAATAATCGACGTACAGCAATAACGTTTTCACCTATTGCTCTACGTCGATTATTTGGCGAAAAGATAATTATGTTCTACAAAAAATTTCATACATTTTTTTCATATAAAAATACAACATAATTGGTTGCATTGTATGGCTATGACTCTGTTCCATTCTTATCCCCTTCCGGTGTACCGCAGGGTTCCAACTTGGGGCCACTGCTATTCTTGATATATATTAACGATCTTCTTGAATTAATCTCATGTAATACTCTTGCGTACGCGGATGACGTCAAAATTTTCCACAGAATACAAGATTATAGTGACTGTCAGACCTTACAAAGGGATTTAGATGTCGTCAGTGAATAGTGCAATACCAATCGTATGACCCTCAATGTTAAAAAATGCCAAGTAATGTGTTTTACTAAAAGTAAAAGGCCGATCATTTTTAATTATAACATTAGTCATGTAACACTGGAACGAGTCAAGGTCGTTAGAGACTTAGGTGTGATGTTCGATTCTTCACTATCATTTAGACCGCACTACGATTACATTGTCAGTAAGGCCAATAAAAGTTTGAGCTTTGTTTTACGTACTGCCTCACCATTCAAAAATCCGAAGTCGTGGATAATATTATATTTAACCCTAGTAAGAAGTATATTGGAATATTGTTCATCGGTGTGGCTTCCAATATACAATAATCACATAAACCGCATTGAAGCTGTGCAGAGGCGTTTCTTACGTACATTATGTGGTAAATTAGGTTTACGGCGTAAAATACCTGAATATGATCAGCGTTTGCGTAAATTCCACCTAATGAATTTAGAAAGCCGTAGGACCCTGACTGATTTGTGCAATCTGCATAAAATAGCCAATGGGTTATTAGGGAACGAGCTTTTGGCTAGCCTTAACTTTAGAGCTCCTACCCGCCCTTCACGCACCCCACGTCTATTCAGCATACCACCTACCAGAAACAATGTTTCGCATAACAATCCTGTACACAGAATGTGCCGCCTGTATAATAATTTAGATCCGGATTGTGACTTATTCTTGGGTAGTTTGGATGTTTTTAGGAGTAATGTTTATAAATTGCTGTAACAACGTATTTTTTTTTGTATTTTAAATAGTAGCTTTTTGCACGCCTCATAAGCGAAGCGTTGAGGTGGGTACTACTGTCACTTCGCGCAAAACATCTGATTTTTCAAACTTAAAATGTCTTTATGTATCATACATTGCACTTGTAAGATAATACATACACACACATATTAAGAAAAAACACTATTTTTAACGTTCATGATATTTTTGATGTCATTTTTGTTATTTAAACTAGTTAAAAAACAGTTTAAAAAAGTTCTGTCTTGGACGTCCGTGTGTCTGTATGTGCGGATCCTTTTTCTTGTTAACACGATAGCGACCGAAATACTTTACTAATCGAGTCTTTTTTTTTCTCTTACGCTTGAGTATGCTCAGGAATAGAACCCTTTCATTTTTCAGGGTCTGATTCGATGTGGTTTAATTGTTATTAAATAAACAAAAATAATAATTAATAAATATTTATAAAAAAAAAATTATGAGGCGTGCACTTTTGGATTTTCCAAATTATTTTTCTCTCTGTTAGAATTTTTTTTTTCTTGGTTTATGTTTGTGCCTGGCTATAGCTTGGTATAGATATGGATTAGGAACAAAAACATGGTCATAATGTAAACGGTTTTTTTTGTTTTTTGGTTCAAAGCTGTGTATGGTATTAATTGGGTTGTAGAATTTATATGTATTATTAGATAAGAGCTAGATATAAGGAATTGTTCTGCAATCTGTTACTGTACCAAAATAAAATAAAATAAAATAAAATAAAATATTATACACGACATTATATGAATGGATTCATGGTGCAAATCGAACGATATCTATCGGTGCATTTTCATCAAACGAACATAGAGCTAGAGCAAGAGGATTTTTTCATTATCTTTTAGTGTAAACGTAAACTCGTATTCAGTGTTTTTCAGTATTAGAACATTGCATACAATCTTTTCGAACGCACTAAGAACAACGAAAGAATGCTCTACGCCTGTTTACACTAAAATAATTTGACATAGTATGGGGTTAGAATGAGCATTCGCTCGTTTGATGCAAATGCATCGTAATAAGAATTATTGAAACATTTTTACATATTTTGTTTTAAGCTTTATAAGCCCTATTGTTTTTAATAATTCATAAGTACAAATACAGAGAGATATCTCTCTAGACTCTATATTAATTGTTTCTTCTACTAGACCTTTAGCTCTATATTAATTTAATATTAATATTATGTACTAGCGGTCCGCCCCGGCTTCGCCCGTGGTACATATTTACGTTTTCTCTACATAAAAACCATCCTCGTACTTCAAGGAATATAATAAAAAAAGAATTATCGAAATCGGTTCAGCCGTTCTCGAGTTATGCGCTTACCAACACATTTTGCGATTCATTTTTATATATAAAGAAGATAAGATAAAACTAATCTTTGGAGATTCAGATTCATCATTCCCATAAAAACATGGTAATTGCTAAAATAAATAAACAGAAAGAACAATTAAAATTTCACTGTCTGTCTATTAAAATAATAGAATTAAAGACAAGTGTTACAGATTTATTTATTAATTCTATGTATAATTTTTAAAATCACTCATTTCATCCTACTAATCCTACTAATATTATAAATACGAAAGTTTGTAAGGATGTGTGTGTGTGTGTTTGTTACTCTTTCACGCAAATACTACTGAAACGATTACAATTTAGGTTTTATCCCGTAAATACCACGGGAACGGGAGATATGCGGGTTTTTCTTTGAAAACGCGGGTGAAGCCGCGGAGGGAAAGCTAGTATGTGATAATTCTTAGTTACGTCCTACTAATCCATACTAATACATATTATAAATGCGAAAGTAACTCTGTTTGTCTGTCTGTTACTCAATCACGCCTGAACTACTGAACCAATTTGCATGAAATTTGGTATAGATATATTTTGATACCCGAGAAAGGACATAGGATAGGTTTTATCCCGGAAATCCTACGGGAACGGGTTTTTCTCTGAAAACGCGGGCGAAGCCGCGGGCGGAAAGCTAGTATTTGTCTATATGTTTATGATTCTCTTTATTTGGAACTGCTGACCTGATTATTATTTTATTTATGTATTTTCAAATGAATCTTTGTAGAGAAATCTTTGTAACAATATTTCTTACGTTTTAGATAGGTACGAGTACGAGTAACAACTTTCATCCAGATCCGTTAATTACGGCATATTTGAGTATGAAACATACAAAAATGTTTTTAAAATATAATATATTTGATACGATCTAGAAATTAATTGTCATTGTTCAAAAATGCTTCAATCGTAAGCAATAATTTCTATGTGCTACTAAATAAAAATATTACAATTAACTGTTGAAAATATGCACGTATCATTTATGTATGATAAAAACTATCAGAAGTCAATAATTGTTATTTTAAAGAATTTTATTAAACTAAAGAAACTTTATCGAGTTGAAATTTTATTGTCGATTTCAATTTAGTATCTACATTTATTGGTACTTACAAAAAACGTCATCTGTACATGGAAGAACAAAGTTATTAATTTGCGATTATGAATTTGCGATTCATATTAAAATTTTGAATGAATGTTTTCAAGAGAGTGAAATATGTTGATATTTTTTTCATTAACAACTTTTTGGTGTTCATAATAGGAAAATGTTAAATTTTTATAAGTTAATAATTCTAAGTCATGTTGATTTCTGCATTAGTGGCATAAAGATTATGCAGACAACGTTCAAACAATTATTCTATTCATTTGTTATATTCTGGAAGCATCATCACTACCTACATAGTATAAAACAAAGTCGCTTTCTCAGTCCCTATGTCCCTTTGTATGCTTAAATCTTTAAAACTACGCAACGGATTTTGATGCGGTTTTTATTAATAGATAGAGTGATTCAAGAGGAAGGTTTTAGTGTATATAATTTATAAGGTTTTAGACAAAGCGAGCGAAGCCGCGGGTGGTAAACTAGTTTGATTATAATAGAGAAAAATGTAGAGCATGAACTAAGACGTGTAGTTTTTAAATGCACTTGTCTATGAAGTTAGACATTTCCACGATTTCTTCTCATAGATTGAGAAGAAATGGGACTAAGCGTATTTAGTGAGTAATCACAGATAATTGAATACTGTAGTAGTCACTACTTAATAAGAAATAAAGTCACTATGGCTGTCTGTTCAGCTCTATGTATGCTTAAATCTTTAAAACTACGTAGCTGATTTTAAAGCAGTTTTTTTTAACAGATAGAGTAATTTCAGAGGAAGGTTTTAGTATATAATTTATCAAGTTTTATACAAAGCGTATGGAATACTCTGTGAGTAACACATATAATATTGTTTAGTAGCCAAGCTTTCTGGCACAATATGATTGATTGGTTGCATGAATGTAAAAGTAGGAGGAATACATAATAGTAATATTTATGATTGTGTATTATTTTAAAATTTGAAATTAAAGAATGCAAGACAGACAGAGAAGTTTTTGGGTAATGAAATTAATGTTACGTGACCTGAATTAATGTGACGTCATACTAATTGAATAAACTTTAAAATTTAGAGATTATCTTATAACTAGTTTTTAAAAACAAAATACCAAAATACGAAATACCGTTAATAAGTTTTCGTCGATAAAAATTACGCATATTTATATAGAACACTATTTAATTACAATAAATATGGCACGTAAAATAACGCAATACTATGTACAAATATAGGTCAATAAGTATATAAGGTGAATATAGTTTTGGATATATTATTCTGAAACGAGCTTCAGGTCAAATCAAATATGTCTTCCTTTGCTATTTTCGTGCTCTGCTTGCAAGCTTGCTTGCTCCAGGTAAAAACATTTAATTATAAAATATACTTTAATTTTATGAAACAACTTTGCTCTATACAAAACTCGGATAAGATTTAAAGGATAAGCAGTTTATGTCAGTTAGGAATAAGGCTCTCTGTTTGTGAAAGAGTTTTCAAAATCGGTAAAGTTATGTTTTAGTTGATTTGGACAAACAGACAGATATCGAAAATTTAATTCATTTAATTCATTGCATTCGTTTGAGAAAGTTGTAATTATTAATAATAATTTTAACTTTTATTATTTAAAAAAATATCGATGAAGATAACAACATTGCATCGAAAGTGATTTAAAAATATTGTGAGGAAAATTGTTCATTGGAATTGTGTAATTGAGATATCTTCGCAAAGACTATTTCAAGCATTGTCTTGCATTATTTTTATAGGTAATTTTAATAGGGCATGTAAGTTGATAGTGCAAACATTGCGAAAGTTTGAATTTGTAACCTATTGGCATTATTATTATCACCTATTGGACTGTTTTACCTTATGTTTGTTTTGAAACATGATATTTTAAGGTAATACAGATATGAACTGCGTTCCTTTGATTTAAAAATACATCATTTGAACAAGAACATTATTAATTTGTTGTGTTTGTGAATTGATTCACCATATGATTTTCTTATAAACGAACACGGCATTATAAGAGATATAAGAAAACATTTCAATCTTCTTTATTAATGTATTACTGTCTTTCCAGAATGCTTTAGCAAGCTGCGGCTGCTCTGGAGCCGGTCTCGGCTACGGCATCGGCCCCGGCCCCTACCTCCCCGCCAGCCCCTGCTCCGGCGCTCTCCTGGAAGGCCCATACGGACCCTACGCCGGTCCCTACGCTGGTCCCTACGGTCCTCTAGCCGGTCCCCTCGCTGGCCCCTTCGCTGGTCCCTTCGGAGAGCTCGCTGGAGCGTACGGCGGTGAAGGCATCGGTGACGTCACCGTGTTCGGAGAGATGCCAGTAGCCGGTACCACTTTGGTCAACGGTCAAGTGCCAATCCTTGGTGCTGTGCGCTTCGCGGGAGACCTGCCAGCTGGTGGTGTCGTCACCATCGCTGGTAGCTGCGGCTGTGGATGCAGAGGACCCTACTACTAAATTGGACACGTCTATAGCATTGAGCAATGAAAAATACAAGCTTTGACTTGATTTATGTATTTTATTACCACCTAAAATTACCAAGACTTCTTCTGATACGTAACATACTAATGTTTTTAACTCGACTGAAAGGCTCTACATTAAATTAAAACATGCATCATACGCAAGAAATTTAGTACCTAGGTTTTTTAAATATTTTTTGAAAAATCTAAAAAAGCAACCGCTTGATGCGGGTGAGATAGTCATTATATAATTTGCCCAGCCCTTTTTAAAATGTTATTATATCTTTTAGGTTGACCTGGTTTACCAGTCATGCTGATTCTCACATTTTTAAATTCATATCAATAAAGTATTTATTTAGGGACTGCAACTGCAAAATGCATTTTTCGATAATAGTCTTTTCACTACATTTGCATTTGAATAATAAATGTGAATCTTACTTTTAACGAATATCATGATAACATTTTCTTGACAAATATTCTGAATGCTCTATTTTGCTAACATAAGCGAACAGGCGTTTTATTTTTACTTTCACTAGAAATGACTCGTAGAATTATTCGTAGAACTTGTCATGTACCTAGTTGTTTTTTTTAAATGAAGAGCTTTTAATACTGGTATATGGAATGTGTTTCTTAGGTATAGTTACTGTCTGTAGATTGTACCCATATAATTTCATTTAAATAAAACAATAGCTTAATATAAAATAATAATTTATTAAAACATACAATACAATTAATAACCTCCCAAGCCACTACCCGAATAACCTCTACCTGGCACATTCATGCCATTGAAGCCATTATTAATGCCATTATTCGGAATGCCAGCAGCGGGAATGCCATTCAAGTTTTCGCCAACCATGCCAACGTTTCCATTGCCACACGAATACGACACAGCACCTTGTCCAGTCGCAGACAGAGGTCCTTCCACAGATACAACTCCCAAAAATGGCATTTGTCCAGTCACAGCCAGTGGTCCTTCTACTAATAAATTCTCTGACAGCACAGATACACCACTTGGTGCAATGGGTGAAGAGCTAGTCACCATTAAACCACCACCATTGAAACCTTCTGGACCATAAGATGCCATGTTAGCAAACGCAGGGTTCATAGACATGCCATTAGCTAGAGTATTGCCATACGCTAGATTGTTGTATGCCGCTGCTTCTGCGTTTGCCAGTGCCATTCCGTTGGCAAAGTTAGCATTGCCATAGCCTGTGTTTGCGTATGCGTTGCCAGGTAATTGGGTTTGTTTAATGTATTGGGCCTGTATTATCTGTAAAGTTTTACATAAAAAAAAACAAACGCTTAAAAATGATAAGAATGCAAATTTAAATTAGATGTTTGTTTGATTGATTTGATTAATGTTTTATTTACATTAAAATAGTTATTAATTAAGATTCTTCTTCAATTATATTAACGCAATTTTAAAATTATCTTTTTCATAACATTTCAATGAAAGAGTAATGCCACTAACTTTACTCCAATAATTAAGAAATGACACATTGACATATTATAAAAATATAATTAGGTACAATTTCCTCGAATAAAAAAATATACCTGAATGAGAGCGCAGCTAAGCGACAAAATAATTATTTTGGAAAACATCCTATATAATACAAACACTACTGGTATCAATTCATCAGATTTATCATTATATACAGAAATATTACGTGTTTTGTAAGTTTAATCGAATGAAATTTCATCATTTGTTATCTTAATGTTACATGCGTATGAGATTTTGATTTCGGCTTACTATCAAGACAATCAAGTATACTAAGAAAAATGAGAATGTATAAAGACTGATAACTTATGCATTGTTAAATAAATTGTCAATTCTATTAATTGATTTTACTTCAAGCATAGAGGATACAAACTCAACAATTTTATCTGCAAAATACAACATGTTGTATCGCGGAAAGGCAACAGTTACATTAAATATTATATTCAATTTATAATATTTAGTTGAGTCAATGAGTTGAACTTATTATTAGGTACAGGTAAATTAGCTTGGAGAAATTTATGCATATGTAGTGGTGTGTATATTACTCAGATCTTAGAGCGCGTTTCCACTATATCGTTCTGGGCTCTGGCCTATACAAAAATGTTTCGATATCCTAACATTACTATTTAATTTTATACTTATTCCTAGCAACACTTTTGTTTTCAATAAAAACAAGTTTTTATTTGAAAGAAAATGGTTTTGACTTTATAAAAAAAATATATCATTCAATTTTACCAAATTTTACGTCCTTGAGCAAACGACAAGGCGACTACCGTGAAACAATAAAATATCGTGTCCATAATAATTTGTTTCATAATTAATATTTGACCATAATAATTACGAAACAAAACAAATAAATAAATCGTCACTTGATAGTGGAAAGTGGAAACACGCACAAAACCAGAATAAACCAGTTTACGCTGTCCGCAGGTGCCACGTGCAGTCGTTTGGTACCGTTAGAACATAAAGCACACATTTCATTCAAAAATTATAATTATTATGTACGTAGTTTAATTGATAAATTTTGTATTTGTTGATTGTTGTTATTATTTGTTATGAAATGAAAACTCAGAGGTACTTAAAAACTACATTTAATAGCTAAAATGAGACTTTTACACCCATGTCTGCACGATGCAGACCGGAGTTAAAGAATGAATTTATACAGTTTAATAATTATAAAGACGTAAGCTTGGATGCTAACTAAGGGAAATCGCATCCACATTCTATTCCCGTGCGAACGGCGTATTCAGCAGTTTTGTATGAAGGCAGGGCCATAACTAGTGTTTAATTTGTGTGTAAGTGTTGTAACTTTATATTGTTAGTTAATTCAATATGGCTCCAGTGTTAAAACATGGTCGAGGCAAGCCTTTGACTTCTCAAACTAAAGAATTAAACTTTAAATGTCGTTTCTTTTTCAGGTTAGTAAATTTTTCATTTTAGTAACATTGTTAATGTAAAAGTTATATGTATGTTAAATGTGCAAATATTAAAATAAAGACTCATCTTTTTCAGAGGAGAAACACATATAGTTTAATTTAAAATCCCTTATATATACAGGGTTACTTGTAAAACACCGGCAACCTCGCAGGACAAGATAGCTAACATCATAAGTAACAACATTATTTTGTTCTACGACTTTTGATAATTTGTTAGATTTTATTTTCATACAAAAATAAATATTCATTTAATTTTCCGTCTGAATATTATAAACTCTATGCCTCCCAAAAATTACGTAAACAAAAAGCGAACGAGAGGGGGAAGGGGCGTCGCGTCGTCCATCCGATAATTAATAGAACATAGACTTACAAATGTAAGGAGAGTACAATAAAAGTTTAAAAAATCATTTAAAAATAATTTATTGCGTTATGCCAAAAGTCGTAGAACAAATGTTGTTACTTATGATGTTAGCTATCTTGTCCTGCGAGGTTGCTGGTGTTTTACAAGTAACCCTGTATAAAATAAAAACTAAAAATAAAATGTTGTTTTATTTTATTTGCTGACCATACACTACTACAAACGCAAAAATTTCTCCAAGCTAATTTACCTGTACTTTCTTATTTTTCTCCTTAAAGAGAAAGATACGGAACCGGGAACACTATCTTAATCAATCAATGCCATTTTTGTAACGACATCATTTAAACTTTCCTCCTAATTCCTAAACGTTTACGCTATTTAAGTCTTCCGTAGAAAACAAACATCCTTATGTTCATCACATAGCAATTTCTGGTCATTTTTATTAAAATATATTCCAATACTATTTGTGTTTAACTTTTTATATTACTCTCTGATTATAATAAAGTGTTTAATTATTTACATGACATTATTGATAAAATACCTAGAGACCAAGATGAGCCAAGCGAACACAACAAACTAACACATTTGAAATATGTGACTTGACGTTTTGTCACAGAATACATAATAGTAGCTAAACGCTAGTTTTGTTACAAAAGAACTATTGTAATAAATTAATTAATCTTCCACCTGAAGATCGCAAAACCGCCAAGCCACATGTTTTAACTTAGGCGTAGGGTTTAGAACTTGCAATGATAAGACGTGTAGAGTTAGACGCTTGGCTCTACATAAGATTTATCGTGATTTTAACCGAGTCATCCACAGTTTTACACGAAAATGTTCTGCGACGACTGTTAAGGGGAAATTATAGCATCAAAAATGTTATAATTTTAAGCGTAGCGAAATTCAAAATCTTTGATTATAAACAATTTGCCAACTCCTAATCAGTATTATGTTTACTATGTAATTATTATCAGTCAACACGTAACTATAAAAAACAACTAGCAAAAAAGGATAAATAAAACAAAAACATAACTAAAAATTATCTATATTTAAGCACACTTATACACTGGTCCATACCCGTACCCCGCACCGTACTCCGCACCGTATCCCGCACCGTACCCCGCACCATAACCCACTCTGTTCCCGTTCAAATTCTCACTTAATATAGCTGCGTTTCCATTGCCGCAGCCGTATGAAATGCCTCCTGCACCTGCTGTAGGTAACGCGCCATCGACCTCTACAGCACCGAGGAAAGGAATTTCCCCGCCAACATTCACGGGACCTTCGTAAGCGTTGTCTGATTTCATGGTAACACCGGTTGGCGAGATTGGTGATGAGCTAGTGATCGTGAAGCTTCCACCGTTTGACGCTGCGAGTGAAGCCGCGTTGAAAGCTAGAGATCTTGTACATGGCTCTTCGTAGACTTTTGGTTCGCAGACGTAAGCTGTAATGCACTGTGAAGAATAGGAAGATTAATAATAGGAAAGTAGTTTTTACAGTTGAAGGTAAGCATGTTTGTGAATGGAAATGTATAAAAAACTAAATGACTGATTTCAATTTGAAAGTAGAATCCCAATTTCTAGAATTAGATGCTTAAAACAATATGTAAACTGCTTTATTTTATAGCATAGTATAGTATAGCATAGTATAGCAGGTGACAAAGGATTATTATCGACAAAAAATAATTGTTATCAGAACTGTAGCTAATCAAGATGTTACTAATTCGTTGTTTTTAGATTTATTTGTATTATATTGCGAATATAAATAATTATAGTTGTAATTACCTGGATGAATAAGGCTTGCGCGCAGAAAATGAAAACTGTTTTGGACACCATTTTTTTATATTTTCTTGATATTTCTTTTAAAGTATGTTGGCAAGTGTATGAGTAATACATTATATAGTATTTATATAATTAGCACGGTTAATGTGAAAGTCTTTCGTAAATATGATGTAACTATGGAACAATCGTGGTTTTTACTGTGTTAATATGTCTCTATTTTGTAATAACAATTTCTTTAAAAAACACGTGGATTTATTGCAAATATATTGTACAAAACTAGCTAGAAATTGCGGATTTTCTCGCGTGTATGTCATCATGGTAGCGCGCGAAATCCCGTTCTCGTAAAAATTTCTATCCCCTTCTTTAAATGTCTTTTATTATAGCTTCGTTCAACTCTGGGGTATTATAATGCTATTTGTTTGAAAGTGTGTATGTTTAACCTTGTTGTATACGGTTTCTTTTGAACCTTAATCACTCAGGAATTCCACAAAGTATAACCTAATTACATGCGTTATCTATGACGACGCGCTACAAATATAATTTCGTAAGACGAAACTCAATGTACTATAAAAGTCAAAGTATTTACAAGAATTCCATATAATTTATTTACAAACACCAAACATGTCTTCACTCGCCTTTGTGCTAGCCAGCTTCTGCCTGGTCCAGGTAAATATTTATTATCAACATTTTAAACTTTTTTAATAAAAAGTGTGATATAGCATAGGTGGAAAGTGTACCGTGAGAAGAAAATATAGGCTCATAAAGATATCCTTTTGATAAATTCGGCAAAGTATACAAACATATGTACTTATATCAACTTTAACAACGAAGTTTAGAAACTTAACTATCATAATATAAATGCCCTATATCTTTAGCTAATAGATAAGAAGGCTTATTTCTATTTATCATTAGAATTAATATTAAATTAATTTTCTTCACGTTACTTGATTAATCTTCTTCTTGTAACGTTTTCTTTGCAATTATTTTTTATTTGAGATGTAGATAAATCCACGGGTCATAAACATCAGTGTTAAATATTTTGCAAGACTCAATGCAAAGCATTAGAGAGTGCTCTATGATCGATTTTACTTTACTTTGTGTATTATTTTCAGAGCGCACTCTGCCAGCCATGCGCATCGGGTTACGGCGCTGAAATCATCGTCCCATCTGGTCCCTGCAGATCACCATACGGCGGTCCCTTCGCTGGTCCCTACGGAGGTCTCTTGGAAGGTCCCCTCGGCCCATACGCTGGCCCCTACGGTCCCCTAGCCGGTCCCCTCGCTGGTCCCTTCGCCGGTCCCTTCGGAGAGCTCGCGGGAGCGTACGGCGGTGAAGGCATCGGTGACGTCACCGTGTTCGGAGAGATGCCAGTAGCTGGTACCACCCTGGTCAACGGTCAAGTGCCAATCCTCGGTGCTGTGCGCTTCGCGGGAGATCTGCCAGCTGGTGGTGTCGTCACCATCGCTGGTAGCTGCGGATGTGGATGCAAAGGACCTTACTTCTGAACTGTGATCGATGTTTGACGAATATATATTTTGAATCGAGTTCTTGTCTTTTAATGCACATCACTTTATATGAGAGTAGAAGTTAAGTATTCGAGCTTCTTAAACTCAAACATTTATTTATTCAATTAGACTTCTTCTAGAAGCACTTTTGAATCGTCATTACATATTTTTAACATTTACCACCGATTCGGAAAGCAGTTAAACTTAGCTTTGGGTTCCGTACTACCTATTCAATTACATGTAATTACTAGGTCATTTATCTTATTCTTAATTGAAAAAATGCAAAATATATTTATTTAAAAACCATATGTTTTTACACAGATACAATTGGATTGACGTTGCACGCTTTACACATATTGGCTTAATCAAGGTATATTAAAAAGGATTACCTATAGTACCCACACTAGGCAATCTTGTATCGTGGGCACTGAGACGATTTTACCAAAAAACAAAATTAGATGTCCTCGGTATGATCAACGGTATCATAATAACACGTACAAAAGCATTATATCACTTATGAGCTACAGGATAATAAATACTGAAGATACTAATATATTATGATATTTTCCGTGCTTATGTTTCTCTTTGGAGAAAATGTAGAGTTGCTTCTTGATATCAATTAAAAGTATTTAATAACTCAATAAAAAGATATTGTTCAAAAAAAATGTATGCGTGTACTAGTGTACACACGTAAGAACTGAAACTTCTTTATGACCTTATTTTTCAGAAAATAATTTACTATATGCAACTTTACAGAAATACGTCGAATCACGCGTGGTAGGGTTAAGAAAAAGATGGCGCGTAACGGAAAAATGACACGCGTAACGAAAAAATGTCACACTAATTTTTTTCCTACCCCGATAAAGAAGTTTCACTTTAATAATAAAGATAAAGGCACAGTATTAACGTTTAAAACTCAACTTTTGTACTAAGTTATAACCAAAATAAGTTATGCGCTTGTAATCATCCTAACAATATAAATATTTTCTTTTCTCATACTTCCTACATAAATACAATTACAGGAATAACACCGAATAAGGCATTGAGTTACCACGTACTACGTACTAGAACTACTAGAGAGGGCATCGCTACTAAACTATCTTTCACACGAGTTAGAGTCAATCGTCTCAAACCATTTTTTTTGTTACATTGATTGGTTTTAATTGATAGTTTTATTCATATTTTTTTAATAAGATAAACAATATTTATTTGTTACATTTATTGGTTTTAATTAATAAGTAATAGGAGGCAGAATATCTACAAAATGTATGACTCTCTAGCCGGCCCGCGCCGCGGCCGCCGCGCTTGTTACAGATTTTGTTCGTGGTGCCCTCTCTATAATAATACCTCAACCGAATAAGGAAAGTTTCGTAATATACAAGCCCATAAATAAATAGATGTAAGATGTTAAGGTTTATAAATACAAAATTCATCTAGGTAATTCGGTCATAAATTTTCTTTGGACACCTATATCAGGTTTAGGTAAAATTACAACATGTTATATACGTTTTATAGATACAAGAATAATATATAGAATAAAATTACCTGATGATTATAACATACTAGCTGTGCCCCGTGGTTTTACCCGCAGTGCTCCGCTCCTGTTGTTCTTAGCGTGATGATAATACCCTATTATAGCCTGCCTCGATAAATGGGATTTGTAACACCGAAATAATTTTTCAAATCAGTCAAGTATTTCCTGAGAATAGCGCGTTCAAACAAACAAACTCTTCAGCTTTATAATATTAAATAAAAATAATAAGTATAGATTTTCACGTGAAGCTGCCACATATTTTAATTTAAAGCACAACCAGCAAGTTAACATCCGCCTCCGCCGGAATACACATATCCTTGCCTCTCTTTATTCCATTATCTTTAATCCCACATCACCTTCCTACTTAAAAGCTAATTTTGAATTCCTCGGCACTAGGAATACGAACTTACGATCAGCTGAAAATCTTACCCTTCATATACCTTCCCATTCTTCCAATTTCTTTCATTCTTCCTTTTCCGTTCAAGCAATCCGGTTGTGGAACTCCTTACCAGTCACGATAAGAAAAGCACAGACCCTTCAGGCCTTCACTCCTTTAAAAGTCAATTGAAGAACTACTACCTTCGCACGATCACTGACAAATCGTTAAAATAAATCTAAATTTAAGTTTTTCCTTCTATATAATTTTAATCTTATTGTAATATTAATGTATCAACTTATGTGTCCTTCATTATATATAATACTTTTCTATGTTTATTCTTTCTTCTTTCCTTGTCTTACTCTACTCTTTAATTCTTGCTCACTGTATCTTTATCTACATCGAGTTGCTTGGAAGAAATCGCTCACGAGCGATAAAGCCGCTCTTTGTACATCTCTACTATAAGCTATCTTAACTATGTAACTTTATCACTGTGTATGTACAATAAAGAGTATTTCATTCATTCATTCATTCATATAAATACATATTCTGTATAGACTTTATTATAGAAACTTTTTCTCAATTACAATTAATTTATTTTTAAATACCTACAGTACTTTATAAATTTATTATTATTATAAAGAAGATTTAAGAAATGTAACACCTATAGGTGTATATTAAAGTTACCTGCCATTGTTTCTCAATCTTGACGATTTCTGTATGTCAAAGATATCTCACGAATCTGAAATCGTACATACAGTGCATTAACATCAAACGAACATAGAGCTAGAGTTAGAGCATTATTTCATAATCTTTTAGTATAAACGAAAACTTGTATTCAGTGTCGTTCAGTATAAGAACATTGCATAGAATCTTTTCGAATACTCTGAACAACGAAAGAATGCTCTACGCCTGTTTACACTAAAATAATTTGACATAGAAATTAAATTATTTTAGTCTCATTCTAACGAGCGAATCGTTTGATGCAAGTGATTACGAATTCAGGATGCATACTTATTCTTTCGCAAATTGTAATATTTATAGGACATACATACATTTCTTCAAGTTAACACACACATTAATATGACATAACAGAGTTAAGATTTTGAATTGTCTCAGTGTCCGCAGAATTAATCTTGCAACATACATAACATGTTTAAATTTGATGTTTAGTTCTCTCAATCAATATGAAACATTATTACGAAAGGACGCGGCCATAATTTGATATTTAGTTTTTTCTATTGTTTAAAGAATTCTCACGTTAAAATATTCTTATTAATTGATATGAAATATCTTTGCCAATTTTTGTATACCTCAAGTGAGCATTATAACATTAAATTCAAATTCAAATTCAAATTTCTATATTTCTAATTTATTAAGCTAATATTATTAAATAGAACCAACATGACGTTATGAATACTTCTCTAAATTACTCTCGTAATTATTATTCACATAGAGCAAAATTAATAACCTCTGTACGTCCCTGTATGTTTGTGTGATATAATATTATATAGAACTATAGTATTCAAATTCAAATCCTTTATTTGTAAGAAATAAAGGATTTGCATATTATCATAGAATATTAGCTAATACACAAGAATTCTATTCAAAAACAACAGTCTATCATTGATTTCGTAAAATATTTAATACTATTGTTAGAATTGACACTAATCGAAAGTTTTGAAATGCATTAGCGCCATGCTTTTTCTTTTTTTAATATGGTTCTGTATATTATATTTTGTTATATTATATAAATTACCTTTTTGTAATGTGATAGCGATGTAATCTAATAATTTCAATTTCCATGCAGGAAGTCAGCACCACACTTCAACTTTACAGACATTTTGAAACATTTTTTCAAGTTTTGTATACTGTTCTAAAATTGAAATTCAAACTTATTGAGATGATCTGTTTTTTTTTAATAATTAGAAAGTTTTTTTTTTATCTGGTAATGTACATACAAGGAATTTGCGATTCTTAGACTGTTTTTCGTGGTTATTCTAAGTTTATTGACTTATTTTTTTTAACCTCTATAATTTAGGTTAATAAAATGAAAATAATGTCCAATTTATTTAAAAAAATAAAAGTACCATGTCCATGTACAAATCTTATTAGACCAATTTCTTTTGTCCTATTTATTTCACTACATAACCCCAATGCGTGTTTAAATGACATATAAAAGCATCATAGAACAATTAACAAACTATTATTTGCAAACATGTCTTCAAAATTGTTCATAGTTCTATGCATCCAAGCTTTCTTGGTCCAGGTAAGCTTTTAGATAATCTAGATTTGAAAAAAATACCAAAAATATGCTATTTTCATGAATACATTTTTAATTAACAATAGCCGCAATAATTATAAGATGGCGGTCATCGATTGACATTTACAAAAAAAAAATGAACGCGCCAAATTTGAATTAAGAAAAAAAAAAGTTCCCAACTTTTTTTTTATTTAGAAACAATATTGCCGGCCAGGATAGTTGTTATAAATAGTATTTATGTAATTAATTATCTCTTATTCTTGATTCTTGAACTTTGGACTATCTACGAGCTTCACATTGGTAAATGATACACGATCATAGTTTTAGCCAATTTTCGTTACGCATCATGTAGGAGCATGGCATAATTTATTGGAACAAACCAATTTAGTGTCTTGATGATGATTATTATAGATGGTCTATGAATAAATTAATTTGCTTTGATGTAAATATCTTATTGCAAAGAAAATTTCATGAAGCAAATTGTAACAAATTTTATAGATATTGTAGCAAAGTTGTTTAATTTGACCTCAAACATCTTCATTATAGCATCATTGTCAATTTTACTTAACCACTAAACCATTTCCAGAATGCTCTAAGCACGATCATCGGACCAGCGGTCTACGGCAACGGTTTCGGCCTTGGAAACTGTGCAGGTGCAGGCCTTACAGCTGCAGCAGCAGAAATGGCCGGCTGGTATGGATACAACTCCCCCGCTCAATATCCTTTGGAACGTGAAATAGTTGAATACGCTTATCCATTGGATTACTACCCTAGAGCAAGAGAATTCGGACCATATGGGCCTATTATCGAAGCTCCTATTGGTCCTTTCGCTGGTTTTGGACCGTACGGTTATGCTCCGTATGAAGCGATAGGAGCGTACGGCGGTGAAGGCATCGGTGACGTCACCGTGTTCGGAGAGATGCCAGTGGCCGGTACCACTTTGGTCAACGGTCAAGTGCCAGTCCTCGGTGCTGTGCGCTTCGCGGGAGACCTGCCAGCTGGTGGTGTCGTCACCATCGCTGGTAGCTGCGGCTGTGGATGTGCTTATTGATTTATTAAATATATAGTTTAAATGTTTGTTTTTGTTTCATTTACCATCCATTTGTTTAGGAATAAACCTCTATTTTAAGAGTATCAAACATTTTATGATACAAATTCTAAAATCGATTACGCTAAGAGTACTTTTCTTTGTATTACTATCATTACAACTGATTAAAATTAAAATCAAGAATTTATTTGTTCTACAAGTAACAAGACGCATTTGAATCGTCAAAATACATAATTTAATATAATCACTATACTATACATAATATAATCATCACCGGTTCTGAAAATAGTTTCTAGAGAGAAGAGCCGTCAAGGAACTCTAAACTCTAACTTTTACTCTAACGTTTGAGTTTGAGTTTGAGTTTGAGTTTAACTTTTACAACATTTTTTTTTCAATTAAATGATGTCAGATTCTTAAGCGTTCCTAAGCGACAATATTCTATTTCATTTACGTCTAACTATATCTATGGGTTACCTGAATTAAATTAAATATTATAAGTTTTGAGTCTACTACATCTTAAATGTTTTTAAGTTTATTGTAAAAGCTTATAGACTTTGAGAAATGAACTTGTCTACAAGAGCCGGAAAATAGCATACATTTAGGTAATTTTTTTTTGTTGTGACAGCAAACCTATCACATTTTCTGGCTAGTAATTCGGTGTTACTGTGTACTTAAACTGTGTATAGGTATGAAATAAAACAAATTATTTCTCTTATAATAAATTATATTGCGACAAATATTATAAATTATATTACAAAATAACATCTTTGGTATTCTACCTATATCTACTTAAATACTAAAGTTCTCTTCCAGTCTTCTCAAATGATCAACATTAGACTCTTGTGGGGTGGAAGTCAATATACCATTTTTGTACATATCCAAACTCCTTTGTGCCAAATTATTGTAAACATTCGGTATAGGCACGAGTCGATTTTGCGCGGGAATTTTGACAGGTGACAGCCGCTCCATGTTTAAAAACCGTTCGTTCGGGGGAATTAAAAAAGAATCGGGTTTAGGCGCGTTCCTAAACAGATTCCTGTCTATTAGTTGTCCTTGATGGTTGATATTGGCATTTAACGATTTCCATTGTGGAAGTCGGTTGGGATAGTTGAATATCCACAGTCTGTCACCAACGAACATTGGTCTAGGTGTGACAATACCCAAGCTATTGTAATACTGTTGAGCGAATAATTCAACGTCGTTTGTGTATTTTCGTTTCCATTTCGTTCGACGGTTTTGAAACCATATTTTTATCTGCAATTTCAAAATCAAGTTAGAGTGTGACATTTTTGCACGAATACGCAAATAGAAATATGTATCTAGTTGTAATATTGTTATGTATTATGTTTCAATTATTGAGCAATAGAAGATTATCGGTCATTACAGAATACAGAGAATACATTTTTATTATTAGTTTATAGTAATTAATCAGATTTAATAAAAATAAAATCTTGTAAATATTAATATATAGGTTTTGTATGTGTACCTACTTAAGTAAGGATTTAGGTACGAAAAATGCCTATGTTGTATTTTCGTAAATTACATATAACAATTAATCATTATCATACTAATTTTGATGACATAGGTATGTAGTTAAATGATTATACACCGCAAATAATTGTCTCGATTAAGCGAGATTGCGCACGTACAGTGTAGACTGTATGGTCTGTATGGAATTCATTTGGCAGTATTACATGTTTTTATACAACTTTTTCATTTTCTTGATATTTTTAACCTACTCCAAAAAATGAGGAGACTTTCTTCGGCATTACTATGCTTGTTCATAGATTTTTCTTACTTTCCAAATTCTTTTTCAATGAGTATTAAATGCTAATCAAGCAAAATAGTGTATCATAGCCTTATTCTATCAGAAAGAAAGTGAAACAATGTTAAATATATTATCTGGCTCTATGGATAAAGTACCTATCTATCATATTTTAATAAAGGCATGACATAATGTATTTCTAAGTTCCTACTACCCAATACACATTCTACCTACTTAAATCAATAATTATTACTATAACAAACCTGAGTTTCAGTAAGTCTCAACTGCCTGGCCAATCGTCCTCTCGCAGCCACCGAGAGATATCTATTCTTTTCAAATTCAGCCTCCAAACTCTTGATCTGTTGAGCGCTGAACGCCGTTCTGGCGCGCTTGCCTCGAGAGCAGGATCCTAGGAAAGATATTGGTTAATATGTGATTAATAATATTTAGTTTTATATAACACTTTATTAATGAGAAATTTTAAATACATAATTGATAAAATACGTGATGAAGAAATTGCAAAGTTTCCTGCTGTCCCTTGGCTGTAGAAATTGCTTTGCGATTAACTTTCACGAGATTATTTACCGTGAATGACGTATCTATCGTCGAATAGTTATAAACTATGACATATGTCAAAATTAGAACTCATGGTGCAAAATTTGTATGGTCACTACAGCGAGTGTAGTATAGGTATAGTTTACTATACGTTATCTACTGTAGTATACTATTGCACCTCATGGTAAGCTTTTTAGTTCCGCTACGGCACACTAGGGGCGCTGTACGAAATTTTATACAAACCGCTTACTACAATCGCTAGCGAGTATCATGTGCGTAAACTCATGGTAGAGCGACTTTTCGTAAATGGTAAATTTGTGTTATGACGATTCAAAAAGGAAAGATATGTAAGGCAATTTTTATGATCAAGAATGTATTATGGTACATTTCATATTTTTATGTTTGTTGGATGGTTTAATTGGTTGAGTATCCTGGGTATCCTGTAAATTTTTGTTCTATAAAATCTCTTTCAACAACAATCACTTTCAAAAGTAGGAAAATACATAAATTATTTTACGAAGTTATTTTGTTCTTATATAATACTAGATTTCCGCCTGCGGCTTCGCCCGCGTTTTCAAAGGAAAACCCGCATAGTTCCCATTCCCGTGGGATTTCCGGGATAAAACCTATCCTATGTGTTAATCCAAGTTACCCTCTATATGTGTGCTAATTGCTAAATTTCATTCTAATCGGTTCTGTAGTTTATGCGTGGAAACTGTGGTGAAAACCATACATACATAATTACAAGCCTTTCCTCTTTATAATATTAGTATAGAAGTATAAAATATCTATGCAAAGTATTTGTTAAGTTATCACTGAATAAATATTGAAAAGTGTTAGAGATTGCTACTATTAACGGATTGAAATCTGTAATTGCGCATCTATTCCTTTTAATTTGGTAATAGGCACACAAAGCAATTAACAAATCATACATTATCGATAACGTTTTTAAAACGGTTCGCGGAAATGCTCAGCAATTGTAACCTAAGCGGACACAAACATCGTCGCCTGACAGCCATCCTCAATAAACACGCTCATCTCTAAATAATTAGTGGCAATTTATCAACGTGTCAGTCGACGCCATCTTGAATTGTTTCCCGCGCTAATGAGCGCGGCAAAATAAACGTCAAATTGTTTTAGGTTAAGCGTGCATTCTATGATAATTATTGTATTTTGACTAAGTATTTTGGTGATGGTTTTATTTTTCGTTAATTTCCTATTTATATTAATATAGTTAAACATAACTTGACCTACATACATATTTATGAATTATAATTGTTACTAACTACCTTATGCCTAACATTTATCAAACATGTGTCTGTACTTTCTGTCGCTATAAATTTTATTTTGAATTATTAGGTATGTGATCTCACAATATGTACATAAAAGATTGTAACGGCTAAATTCTAAAATATGTTCTACATCAAATTTATTTCAAATCATTGCGTGTCATTGCCTTTCTATTCAAAGTATAGTATATATTACAACGTAACATCAATATTTAAAGCATCAACAATGAATTAAAATTTTCACATACTTAATCAGCCACCAGCATCATTAATTAAGATGTAGTACCAAAAATAAGAACAAGCATTTAAACGCATTCCTACGTGACTTACAAGATACTAGAACTGCACACAATACATCACATCTGTTCCAATATTGTAACCAGTTAATTAATTATAGTGGTTTAAAATTAACCCATCCGCTTGAGAAATAAAACATGGCTGGTAGGTGCATGTTTAAGCGATACACGCGTAAAACAATTAATGTCAATACATCGTCACATGTCACCGGACTCTATTTCGCGCCAAAAAATCACCACAGATAAACAAAATTTTTAACAGTCTGTGACACAATCAACTAAGAGCGACTTTCGCTTGTGCATTTAGAAAAAAAATAAAGACGTCAACAATATTTTGACAGACGAGATCGCGTTCAGAAACTCCTCATCCGCTTTTTAAATATATTTACAGCTTTTTAATGAGCTCCGACCACTTACTAAATTTCGAATCCGAGACAGTTTCGTTTCATCTTTATTTTTTAACGGTGAATAATTACCGGGGAGAGAGATATAACTAACAAGAGTCGGGAGGCGAAGATATTTATCTTTTCGAAACAAATTTAGAAAATGAGACATCAGTGTGTATGTGTGTGTAATGAAACCAATTGAGTCGGTTAATTTGAAGCAAGCTTGTATCGGACATTTGACTGCTGCATAGACGATAAATAAATTAGCAAGCTGTTATTTTTCAGTAAACGTTCATTTGCAGGCCGTTACTAAAATTTATTGGTTTTATAACCGTTATAATAGTAATTTTAAGTAATTTATCGGGTTGCAAATGTTCTAACGTCTCTATAATGTAGAGAATTATTATTTTATTTTTGAATCGTCATGGATAAACCTAACAGTTTCTAATATTTTTTTCTCCATTTTATACATTTAAAAACTATAATTAAAAGGATACAATACCTAAAATCCAACAACATGGACTGGATTAATAAAAAAATTATATATTATTTTATTTAACACTAGCTTTCGGCCCGCGGCTTCGCCCGCTTTGTCTAAAACTTATCAAATTATTAATAAAAACTTCCTCTTGAAAAAATCCCCTCTCAATCTTCCCTCCCCTCAAAATCCGTTGCCCAGTTTTAATTATTTTAGCATAGGGACAGAAAAAGCGACTTTGTTTTATATTATGTAGTGATTCCTAAGTGACAAAGGCCACATAAAATAACATCAAATTTATAAATAATAATCAGGAATAATAAAACGATTAAAATGTTTATAAAATTAAAAATTCTCGGAAACAATTTGTCTAATTGGCGCCAAAAACGAAAATAATCGTGGCGGAACAAAAGCATAGCGTAAACGTCAATGAGCCAGAAAGGCGCGAAGTGGTGACATTTTAACTTTTTTAGTGACAATGATATATGGTCCGGGAGCCAGCAGCAGATTTTATGACCAAGTTCCTCTCAAGCGGTAATTAGTAAAATGCATCAAAGTATAGTATTATGAAGCCTCGTGAACGTCAGCTGGAGCTCGGTTGGGGGGAAGAGCGGTTGTAGCCTCCCGTATCAGCTGACGGTTTTTCCACCAAGATACAGCCAGCTGACATATATATTTATCCACAGTTACATATAAGCTATCATCAGGTAAATTTTTGTTTGAGAGGAAATAACGGAAAATAAATTTTTCTTTAAATTTAACTTTCATGTTCGAGACACCAGCTGACGTATAATACACCATGTTGTAACCAGCTGACTATTTTTTTTCGTTGAGATATTGGGTTAGCTACAATTTGACAAATTTTTAGCTGAGAGGAAATGAATGAATGAATGTATTTTTTTTCCTATGTGCGTGGGAGGCTACAACCGCTCACCCCCCCAACCGAGCGCCAGCTGACGTTCACGAGGCTTTATAATACTATACTCTCATGCGTCTGACGAATTATCTCTTGAGAGGAAATAGTTAACCAAATTTGCACCTGGCTCCCTAACCAATATTATTGGGCTTAGGATTTCAGACTCATGTTTCGAAGTTTGTAAAACTCGAATAAAAAATACTGTAAGATGATTAGTAATCTCGAATGGCTTTTAAAAAGACATAGGATCTTCATTTTTTGTAATTTTTTTCTGTAAAAGACAATATGGCGAATGTTTAGTGTTGTTATTATTTTATTACAATGTAAAAAATTCTGTAAAATTTGAGCTTGATCATTTTGAAACGGACATGACTTTAGGTTATGTTTTTCATCTTTTGCTTTTTATCACATACTCTTATATATTTATTTGTAAATACCAAACTTTATTATTACCTTCTTTAAAAGTTTGAACATTTCTACAAGAAAGATATCGGAGATTTCTATTGAAGGAGATACGACTACAGATTCTACAATGGCACTAATTATGATAGTAATTTTTATTCCAACACAAAATAAAAATCACGTCAATCGAATATAAACTCACTGAAAAATATACCTACAGTCTAATTTAGAACCTCTTTGGTTTTTGGGATAGTCGGGATGCTAAAAATAATATTGTTATTTTTACATATTTACATACAAAGTCAGGAAACGAAACGAACATCATTTCGCGCAGTTCGCACAGATGCGCAAATTCCACGAAAATACTTAAATATTTCATGATGAATAAAAATGTAGAGGTGACCTATAATGTATTGACTTCTGCGTGAAATACCTAGCTATGTATTATTATGATTATGATCATGGAGGTTTTAACAATATAATATAACCACGCTCATCGCTTTAGTACGTACCTATTTAATTGGGATATTTGTTCGTTTTTTATAAAAAACTATTACATTGTTTTCGAGTTATTGCTATATTTTCACTGCGGGATACAGTCAATATTATTGAAACACTCTATCACATGCATTATATTTTTCTGGGTAAAAATAAATCATATTTCACAAAATATCGGAGCGCAAAGATCTGTTTACAACTAACATCAATTTTAACATAAATCATATCCAGAAAGAAAAAAGTTCGGGAGTTTCAGCTTGACAGTTCTCGTAACCTCGTAACGTAAATAAGTAACCAATATTATTTTGACTAAAAGAAAGGGACCTAGAAAAATCTATCTAAAAGCTTAATTATTAAATTATTCTTTCGGTGTTAGATAGCTCATTTATCGAGGAAGGCTATAGGCTATATACCATCACGCTACGACCAACAGGAGTGGAGCCACGGGGGTGAAACCGCGCGGAGCAGCTAGTTTAAATTATAATTTGCTACAAAGTAGGTTACCTAAAGTAGTATAAGGTACCTACATTATATACAAATTTTTGAACTTTCGAACATTTTCGAGTAAGTACTATTTATTTGCGATGCATCATTTAAGCACTATTTAGTAAGATAGAAGGGAATTTTTAGTGTTTTATATTATCTGCTGGGATAGATTTAAAACTCTCTCATCTCAAATATCCTGCCTAGAACTAATGTGACTTTTTAAAACGTATAAGTCGTGATATTTATTATCTAGGACCATAAACTGTTTATATTTTATCTCAAATCCATAGCACTGCGCAACTCATATGGCACTTTACAGCTGTATTTTTATTTGGTAGCTATTTCTATTTTTTTTGTGTCTTTTTATCTGGACAGATTATTGTAACTACCAAACTCAAACTCAAACATTTATTCCTTCAATTAGTCTTCTTCTAGAAGCACTTTTGAATCGTCATACATCATAAATACATACTTTTATTAATTTACCACCGATTCGGAAAGCAGTTTCTAGTTTCTACGGAGAAGTATGTACAAGTGATGTACAAAGAAAAATATTACAAGAAAAGGATTAGGTAAGAAAACTTTTTGGTTCGTATGATTTGAGTTTTTCCCGCTTTATTTTCAATATTTTTATTTTCCATTCCTAGTGGTCGAATGACGGTGATGTAATCGACAAAAGTTAACAATAGTGTTTTATTTTTGTCGATTAATGGACTATCCAACATATTTTTACTGACCGGTTCGCTTGGTTGGTAGTGGTCCTGCCTTCACAGCCCGAGGTCGTGGCTTCGATTCCCACCCGGGGCAAATATTTGTGTGATGAACATAGATGTTTGCTCAGTGTCTGGGTGTTAATTATCTATATAAGTATTTATTTAAAATTATTTTAGTATGTTTATCAGCCATCTGGTTTCCATAACACAAGCGAAAGCTTAGTATGGGATCAGATCGTGCAGTGTGTGAAAATTGTCCTGAAATATTTATTTATTTTATTTTATACAATGCTTACTTGAAGCTAATACTTGTAGTTATAATAAAAATGATAGTCTAGAAAGGCCTATTCGAAACCGCTGATTATAGAATAATTGCATTTCTAAATTCACCTCTACTTAATTTGTGTTGACTTCCTAAAAATAACACAAGACTATAGCGAAAGAATAAACGAAAAACAATTCTTCTTACGGGTACTTTAAAATTATATGAAACATATTAGTACCTGATTGTTGATAATCTGCCTTCACATCACCAAGTTCCCTTTCATCACCGACTGACGTTTCTACGTCCAGTTTCTCTGACCCACTGCTACCTTTATCATCTTCGTCATCAGAGTCCACATTAACCTGGTCTTTAAACACACTAAAACAATCTAAAGATGTCGAACTTTCTGGTCTATTAAACTTATCAGCCAATAAATTATCTATTGAAAATGGTAGTTTAGTTTCTACATTTTTAACTTCAATTTTATCTTCTTCCATTGATTCTATTTTATCCATTGCACTGTCTGTCACTTGAACGTCTTCAAAATCTTGTTTATCAACCTTCGTTTTTAATTCTTCTTCCCGATTCACTTCACAAACACAACTGATCTCAAGTCCACGAGTTACTCCTCTCTGTGATTTACAACAAAATCAGAAGAGGCAATAATTTTAACTAATTTGAAACCTAACGACGCGTTTTTGTCACATCGCTATACTGAAACGACTCAGTTTGAAATGTTAACTCGCTACTTTTTAATTTCATTAGCATTCAAATTGAATTCTATCATCTGTGCTATAGGGTTCAAATTCAATTGAACGCTGGCCATCTGGCAACAATTCCGTGTAAAATTAAGATGGAAAGCTTCAGCTAATGGGCGTCTTTCTGGGTGACAATATCGTATGCTACATTTAGCATACCCTCAAATCATTTTGAACGGTATACCGTTTGAGTAGAGTTGATTCTTCCTTGTGGATATTTAAAAGATGCAAATAGCTTCTAAATCGCAGTACCAAAGATATAATTAGGTGGAAGCCAATGGGATGGGTGGGCGTGGCAATGCGCCGGAGTTGGATTTATTTAAAGATTGAGTTATGAGGTAGTTCATTAATTGCGATAATTATTTAGTTAGTTAGTTTAATTGGACGCGTCGTGGTTTAGAATCGGTTAAGTTTGATTGAGTGATGGAATAATTAAGGGGAACTAGTGTGTTCCTGTGGGTATGTTCCAGTTTGATTTTTGAAGAAATTAAGTCTAATGTATTATCAGGACCGAAAGTTTAAATTGGTTTTTGTCTTCATCACGCTACTTTGCTATAGGTAAGCTAAGCTTTTTAGAAAATGTTGCCATTCTACACTATTAAATGAATATTTATGACAATAGTCTGAAATAGAGCATAACGAATTTCATAGAGACATTATCGAGAACCTTAGACGGATGGAGACGAAAAATTATTACTTATTACTTCTATTAAATATAAGGTTTTCAAAATGCCCTTTGACACAAAAATTACCTAAATTTTTCTTTGCTATGAAGGGACAACATTTTACCTAAATAAATATTCCTGTTCATTTTGTACTTAGTATTTAGCTAAGACAGTTTCTGCAATAATTTTTCATCAGTTTAATACAATGGGTAGGTATATATATAATGCTCGTACTAAGCCAGATGTCGCCTACAGAAGTAAATGCAATAGGTAATTTGTTTGATACAAATATGCGATTTTATAATGATAGACATGACTCCTAACATGGTTTGTTTAATATCCTTTATTTCCTAATCCTTTTAATTATACTTTTTGTGCGATTCTGAAAAAATATCAATGCTTGAAGCGTGTATAAACTATAAACTAAGTATTAGGATGCTCCAAAGTTCGTACCACATCAGCAAAACAAATACAAAATGCACGCTTCAACAAAATATGGGCGAAATCATAGAAATGTTACAAAAACATTCTAGAAAAAACGTTAGCGCCGGCGCGTTCTTAATTATGACAAAATATGTCGGTTATTTGAAAGGGCAACACCGTTTTTTTATCTGTTAATTTATGACGCTGGCGGGAAACGTGATTTAGATGCATTTTAATTATGTCATCTTTGATAATATTTTTATGTTTATGAATTTGGTATCCTATATTAAAATATAGTTTATATTTTTGTGTAATTAAATTTTAAGATGATAATTATTGTTCTAATTTAATTCCATAGTTTGAAGACTACATAATATGAGAGCAATGAATCTTGGTAAAGTAAAGTAAAAGTGAAGTCCCGTGTCCCCGTAGTGGGGTAAGGGGCAGATGCATTATTCATACATCTGTTTCACTGATCGATTTTCTTTAGGGACAAGTAGGTGATCAGCCTTCTGTGTCCTGCCAGACCGAGACATTTTTTTTTCTTCGTCTCCACCGGGAATCGAACCCAGGACCCCTCGGTTCTACGCTCACGCGTCAAATCTTGGTAAAGAAACAGACAAAATTCCCTCGCAAAAAATCTGTGATGGTCATAGAGGATAAACTTTTACGCATACTTGATCCGCACTATGTGTTTTAGTATTATATAGCTGAAGAGTTTGTTTGAAGTTTGAACGCGCTAATCTCAGCAACTACTGGTCCGATTTGAAAAATTATTTCGGTGTTGGATAGCCTATTTATCGAGGAATGCTATAGGCTATATTATGTATTATCATCATGCTTAGACCAACAGGAGCGGAGCAAAACCGCGGGGCTCAGCTAGTAAAATATATAGAGAAAGTGCGCAAAATTATATCGACAGACAGAGCTAATTAAAAACATTTAACATTTTGTTTTAATATTTTATACTTAATTACTTTCGCTAAGTAAAATTAAATTACATCTTGAAAAAATCATTTATTTAAATTTAAACCATAACAATATAATATTCCTTAGTTGAACAGTTATAATTTATCTCAAAGGCACGCATCGAAAGAATTTTTCAAATCGAACCAATAGTTCCTGAGATTAACGCGTTGAAACAAACAAACAAACTCCTCAGCTTTATAATGTTAGTATAGATTTCGTCGAAACGTCGGGATAATAATATAATGAATAAATCGCGTTTAAAAACCGTTTATATCTTTAATTTCTAAATCCCTTTTATCTGTCTTATATTACAAAGAATGTTAAAATTTACAGGTTGGTAAGTTGAAATCACTGTAAATACTGAAATTATTTTGAAAATTCTCAACTATGCGAATAGTAAACATTAATTATGTCACGGAATATATTTTATTTTTTCTATAACACACTGTAAAATATAAAGACTATAATAAAAATATTTGACAAGTCTTGCTGTCGCGTTTCCGCATGTTTTCTAACGGCATTTAACAATTAAGGCCAATTATACAAAAACGTTTTGCTGACGATACTTATTTTTTTGTTAAAGTTCAAGCTCAGTGAAGAGACTAAACAAAGGTATATTGTGGTAAAATCGAGCTATTTATTGTATAGTAATTATAAACAGTAAAAGTCATCATTTGTCGTGATAGTTTTAATTAATTAAGTATATAGGCAAATAAGATCAGTTAATCAGTGCTCTACAAAGATGCTATACACAGGATAGAATATATTATTATACCTACATAACTATAAAAATTATCGTAGGTTAATGATCATATAATTATATTATTATTTAACATAGGTGAAGAGCTACGACCTTATCCGAACTTTCTCAATATTTTATAGGAACAATCCATCATTTTCATAGATTATATGACGTAAATATCGCAGCACTTCTTCATAATATTCCAAAATGACAAAATAATTTATATTATGTACCTACTATTTCACTCCAAGAAGGTATAAAAATCTTTAATAATTTCACCATGAAATCGTCACAAACGCCCGTCTATAATCAACCTAAAATAGTGTCGGCATGGTATCTATAATTTACACATGTAGGGGACGAACTATTTAGTTTTTCTGTTAATTAGGGATCTCTTAATTGTATTGACACATTCTGTTTCACATAACTTGTTATAAATGACATTTCTTCTGTGACTCCATCCGTGGTAATTTACGGATTTCTGTAGTTTTAAGTTTTGTAAGCATTTAGTAAAATAGTTTGGAAAATCCAAAAGTGCACGCCTCATAATTTTTTTTTAATAATTATTTATTAATTATTATTTTTGTTTATTTAATAACA